>JAPPVO010000059.1:44157308-44264011 GCA_030407325.1 Camellia japonica
AAATGACGTGAGTGAATATCAAAGCCTAGAGACGACCCATTTTGACAAGGCCGTAAGACTTGGACAAACAATCAAGACAAAAATAAATGGTTGCGCCCGCAGGCTACCTACATATCCCATTGCAAGGAAGCAAACCAGCGTAGTTTTGGGGCAAAAAGGAAACATACGACGCAAGAACATAACTTATGATCATGCAATGAGGCTGTATATTGAAACATTTGAATGCAAATGCAATGCAAATAAAATGCCACATTTAAACAAACTGAAACAAAGTACAGCAATTTCAAGCATGAAAAGAAGTAGGTAAAGAAACACGCCTCGCATGGGAATCACGAGCCAAACCACATTTCATGCAGAAAGGATGTAAGAAAAATTAAAGCTTAACTACGCGTCCCACAGGAAAGGCAAATGACGACGCAACCGTCAGGCGCACCCGAGGTCTCAACCAAGATCCTAACGTGTTACACGCGTGAGGAGAAAAGGGTGGTGTGAACACCGGGCGCACTCGAATGTTTTTAACCGATTTGAAATCCTAACGCGTTGCACGCGAGAAGAGGAAGGGTGGTGTGAACATCGGGCGCACCCGAATGTCTTTAACTGATTTGAAATCCTAACGCGTTGCACGCGAGAGAAAGAAGGGTGGTGTGAACACTAGGCGCACCCGAATGTTTTTAACCGATTTGAAATCCTAATGCGTTGCACGCGAGAGGAGGAAGGATGGTGTGAACACAGGGTGCACCCAAATGTTTTTAACCGATTTGCAATCCTAACGCATTACACGCGAGAGGAGGAAGGGTGGTGCGAACACCGGGTGCACCCAAATGTTTTTAACCGATTTGAAATCCTAACGCGTTGCATGCGAGGGTGGTGTGAACATCGGGCGCACCGAAATGTTTTTAACCGATTTGAAATCCTAACGCATTGAACGCGAGAGGAGGAAGGGTGGTGTGAACACCGGGTGCACCCGAATGTTTTTAATTGATTGGAAAAAGGATGTGATCCGAATATGGTACAAATGATTTTAACTGAAATTCCTCTGAATGAACCGTACATACAATATCGTGCATGTGTAAGAAAGAAACTTAACAAGTGCGATACAGTAAGAATGCATGTTCTATGCAAGACAAACAACCAAGATACAAAAAACATAAGCACATTCTATTCGTGATTCAAGAGAGGAAGCATGTTCTATGCATGATTCAAGAGCGAATGCATATTCCATGCATGATTCATAACGGATGCAAGACGCGCATGCAATATGTGTGAAATGCATGTTTTATGTAACAACATATACGAAATGCATGTTCTACATAAAGAAGCGAAATGCATATTCATGCAATAATGTGAAATGCATATTCATGCAACAACGGAGAAATGCATACTCATGCAACAACATGAAATGTATATTCTATACAACAATGGAGAAATGCATATTCATGCAACAAGACGAAATGCATATTCCACGCAAGGTTTGACAAAAACAAATTCAATAGCAAACTTTTGATTTATCTCCCGGAAGAGTTACAATATATTTAAAGGATACGCCTCGTTCATGTTGACAAGTGACGAACATCGTGCACCGAAAACACAGTTTTGAGCTTCCGTAGAGACAAATTGAACCAAACAATGAATTGTCCCTACACTTCTTGGAAACCAAGGACACAAAATAGCATAAGGACCACATGAGAGGCCATTAGACACCTGCCGGCCACAAGGGGAGGCTGCCAGCCAAGTGCCGGCCACTGATGGGCCTTGCCGACCCCATGCCAGCCATCGATGGCAGATTTGGGGCTTTTTGGTCTTTTAGCCTTGGGTCTTTAAGTGTAGCCAACTAGCGCTCATTTCCTTACTTCCTCATGTCTGAAATCTTTCTCCCTCTCTCTCTAGACACTCCTTCTCTCTAGATTTGTACTTTCTATGCGTTTTCCAATGCGCCACGCAAACTTTAATCGCTAAACTCTCTTTGTCTCTTTCACTTTGAACCGATTGAAATTTGATTTCGATGCCTTTTCCTTCACTTTCACCATTCTAGGCTTGTTCTCCTCGAGTTTCTCTCGAGCTCCATACACTTTTCCCGACTTTGACTTTTTCTTCCATTTTCTCTCTCTTAGGGTTCACTTTTTCAAAGTTTACCTTATTTTTGACATTTTTCTTCACTTTTTCACCTACTTCGCACCCTTTTCCAGATGACGGATGAGATTTCTTGTGACGGAGCTCCTCCAGAGGCTCCCCCGGTATTACCACCAATTCCTGAGGTAGTAGAGCCAGCAGCTGACCTTGAGGCAGAGTTCGAGCCTGAGGCCGAGTCAGAGCTGCTACCGCTGAGGGTACGGCCTTTCGATCCAGAAAGATATCACCCCGAGACACATATATTGCCTACTGCTGGAGGCATCAGACGCTTCATTGAGTTTGCTCGTGGCGCACCGGAGGACCTCCTGCTGAGGGAGCCGGCTGCTCACCTATCAGCCATTACTGTTGAGGTATGAACTCTATTTTAATGCATTTTGCCTTTCTTCATTTGCATTTCTTGCACTGCCTTTTATTTGAATATACTATCATCACTGCTTGATCCAACTGTACTTTCACCACTGTTTACTGCATTTCTTGCATTATTTTTCATCTGACTGTACTTTCATCACTGTCTGATCTGATTCATCTATTCTTTGCCACAGGGCGAGTCTCGTGCCTTCAGAGGGTATAGTGCTATGATCGCCCGAGACTGGTACGACGAGCTCCCCGCTGGAGTTCACGGCATCATTGACAAGGCTAGCTTTGGCCTCTTCTACTCTGGCTTGACATGGGTCGTTGCGAGTCGTCTCCTCCTAAAAGCACTCGTGGAGAGGTGGTGGGACACCACCAACTTCTTTCACTTTTCCACCATAGGGGAGATGATGATGACCCTTTACGACTTCGCCATGATCACCGGCTTGGATGTAGGGGGCGATCCAATCCCTTTTGATACAGACATGGAGGAGTGGGAGGCGGCGTGGTTCGAGCTGCTAGGAGCACATTCACCTATATACCGGACGGGGATGGTCAGATACACCTGGTTCACCGAGCGATTTAGAGGGAGCGAGCCTGTGATACCCCTGTTCTGTAATATGTTAATTGGTCCTTAATATGAGTATGATTATGTGTTTAATATGATTTTGCATGCCATTGTGTGAAAATATGTGGTTTTGAATTTCTATCTGTTCACTGTAGGAATATCTGTTTGATTATCTGCTTTGGAAATTAAATTGAAGGCCTTATCGCCACAGAACCCGAAATTGATTGCGCCATTGTGATTGGCATAATTTTTAGAGCCTACGGTGAAGTTGAATTAAAAAATTGATTCGGACCAGATTAAGTTGATTAAATTAGTGAATTAGTGCCCAATTAATCCTTATTATTAAATTGTGGCTAGTGGGAGTTTATGGAAAAAGGGCACTATACACTCAAATCCCTCTTTTATTTTCATTTGGCTGGTTTTGACTCCAAGAGATAGAGAGAGAACCGAACTAGAGGGAGGGAGAGTGTAGGAGAATCAAAATTGGTCTTGAAGGCTTGGAAGTTTGAAGTCTAACTCAAGGATTAACCATAGATTGGGAAAGTTAAGCCTCTAGGTAAGTGAATTCATGAACATTAAGTTGTGATTTTGTGAATTTAAATTGGAATAATGGTCAAGAACATGAATTTGATTGAGCATGATGTAATTGAATTGGTTTTGTTGAATTGAGGGCCAATATGTGCATGCATGTAAGAAATTGTTTTAAATTTGCATGTTTGAGCTTGAAATACATGATTCATGTAGAGTTTTGGTTAGAGCTCATGTTATGATCACCATTGGTATCATCTAACTTGAGAATGAGAGTAATAAGCCACATGCATGTGCCATTCAAAAAGGTATAAGTGTTAAATGCATGAAATTATTATGTTGATAAAGAATTTGGTGGAAAATGAGCCATGCATGTGTTTGATTTATGGAATTAAGCTTCTAAATGTTGTAATTTGATGTTTGTAGCATGCGAGTACATGAATATTTGAAGTTTGAGCTGTTATATGCAAGAAAGGTTGGGTAGAAAGTCGAATTGGAGCTCAAGAACACAACCTGGAAAATCCAGAATTTTGATGTCCGCTCGAGCGGGAGAACCGATGCTCGAGCGGAGATTTCGGGCTCCCAGTATTTTCTTGCAGGCTTGGTGTCCGCTCGAGTGGGGAAGTTCACGCTCGAGCGGGGATTGATGTGGAATGAACTTCCGCTCGAGCGTCCGAGTTCACGCTTGAGCGTAAAAATGATACATCCAGTACTTTTTGTAGACATGGAGTCCGCTCAAGCGGGGAAGATCACGCTCGAGCGGGGAGCCATGTAGAGAGGCCTTTCGCTTGAGCGCCAGAGTGCACGATCGAGCGTAAATTCGACCTAACCAGTACTTTTGCAGGCCTCAAGGGTCTGCTCGAGCGGGGAAGTCCACGCTCGAGCGGGGAAGTCCACGCTCGAGCGGGGACCCTATTTTCTGAAATTTTGTTTATGCATTCTGAGTTTCATTTTCTGTTCTCTTTCACTTCCAAGCACTCTTAGGCATATATTGAGCATTGTAATTGAGTTAAAGAGATAAGAATGAAGCCTAGAGAGGAATATGTGAATTAAAGAACGGATTGAATTATTTGTAACCCATATGTGTTATGTGATATGTAGGTTCAAGCTCCAGGGCAAATCCACAAGCCGATCACTGTGAGTAATATCTAAAATATGTTATTGTCCAATTGTTTACTTCTATATAAGTCTTGTAAAGTTCAATAATTTGAATGTGGACAAAGTCTGATTGGAAAGTTTGAAAGGCCTAAAGGCCAGTTTGATATGAAAGTTTGAAAGGCCTAAAGGCCAGTCTGATTGGAAAGTTTGAAAGGCCTAAGGGTCAGTTTGAGTTTGAAAAAGCCCAAGGCCAGTTTGACATGAATGAATTGGGCCCGAGGCCGTCTTATATATGATGTTCCAATGTATTTACTTTATTTGATATTATTCACTGGGCTTCTGCTCACGCTCATTCATGTGTTTGTAGGTGAGCCAAGAGAGGTCCAGACCCAGCCCTAGTGAAGTCCGTATGGAGCAACCGGGTTTTTGGAGAGTCAGCCCACATGTCTCACGCACGAGACTCGCCTTCGCCTTTTTGTCATTTTGTTTTATGTTGTCATGTTGGCGAAGTCTTTGTATATGTCTGTGTATAGTTTTCATGGGTTGACTTAGTTCTTGGATGATCCTGTTTGTACAGAGCTTATGCTACTGTATTTTTGTTGTGAGTTATTAATGTATATATGTTTGCTTGTTTGGATGTGCCATGTAAGCACAGCTCTATGGACAAAGTTTTGAACTGCTTCCGTTTGGCCCCCATTAACTCTGTTAATATACATTTGTTTTGGTTTGAGGCCGTAGGTAACTTCATGATTACTGGCCGGTTATGTCCTTAACCCACGGAGGCGGGTTCGGGTCATGACAGAGCTCGAGACAGTAGAGGAGACAGAGCAGTACGCCAGGGGCTTCCTGATGTTCGTCTTCAGTACCACCTTGTTCTCGAACAAGTGGAACACCGTAGGCTTGTATTTGTTGAGCACCCTGGTGACCCTCCCTCAGGTTCGTTTTTATGACTGGGGTGAAGTTGGCCTCTCCACCTTATATGGCTACATGGGCTTGACCTCCCATCTGAGAGGGAACTTGATCGGAGGCTACTGGCGAGCCTGGGAGGTATGCATCTCAACTTCCTTTTTGCACTTTACATTTTTTGCTTTACATTTTATGCTTTACATTTGTTCAATACCTGTGCTTTCTGCTTTGCACTTTCTGTATCTGCTTTACATTTTTCACCTACTTCGCACCATTTTCCAGATGACGAACGAGATTTCCCGTGGCGGAGCTCCAGAGGCTCCCCCGGTATTACCACCAGTTCCTAAGGTAGTAGAGCCAGCAGCTGACCTTGAGGCCGACCTTGAGGTAGAGTTCGAGCCTGAGGTCGAGTCAGAGCCGCTACCGCTGAGGGTACGACCTTTCGATCCATAGAGATATCACCCCGAGACATATATATTGCCTACTGCTGGAGGCATCAGATGCTTCACTGAGTTTGCTCGCGGCGCACCGGAGGACCTCTTGCTAAGGGAGTCGGCTTCTCACCTATCAGCCATTACTGTTGAGGTATGAAATCTATTTTAATGCATTTTGCCTTTCTTCATTTGCATTTCTCGCACTGCCTTTTATTTGAATATACTATCATCACTGCTTGATCCGACTGTACTTTCACCACTGTTTACTGCATTTCTTGCATTGCTTTTCATCTGATTGTACTCTCATCACTGTCTGATCTGATTCATCTGTTCTTTGCCACAGGGTGAGTCTCGTGCCTTCAGAGGGTATAGTGCTATGATCGCCCGAGACTGGTAGACGAGCTCCCCGCTGGAGTTCGTGGCATCATTGACAAGGCTGGCTTTGGCCTCTTCTACTCTGGCCTGACACGGGTCGTCGCGAGTCATCCCCTCCTAAGAGCGCTCGTGGAGAGGTGGTGGGACACCACAAACTTCTTCTACTTTTCCACCATAGAGGAGATGATGATGACCCTTTACGACTTCACCATGATCACCGGCTTAGACGTAAGGGGCGTTCCAATCCCTCTTGATATAGACATGGACGAGTGGGAGGCAACGTGGTTCGAGCTGCTAGGAGCATATCCACCTATATACCGGACGAGGATGGTCAGATACACCTGGTTCACCGAGCGATTTAGAGGGAGCGAGCCCGTGACAGTAGAGGAGACAGGGCAGTACACCAGGGGCTTCCTGATGTTCGTCTTCAGTACCACCTTGTTCTCGAACAGGTGGAACACCGTAGGCTTGTATTTGCTGAGCGCCCTGGTGACCCTCTCTCGGGTTCATTTTTATGTTTGGGGCGAAGCTGGCCTCTCCACCTTATACGGCTACATGGGCTTGACCTCCTGTCTGAGAGGGGACTTGATCGGAGGCTACTGGAGAGCCTAGGAGGTATGCATCTCAGCTTCCTTTTTGCATTTTACATTTTTTGCTTTACATCTGTTCAACATCTGTGCTTTCTGCTTTGCACTTTCTGTATCTGCTTAGACACTGTTCATATAATGTGCTTTCTGCTTTGCACTTTCTGCATCTGCTCAATACTGTATTGATAACATATCATTGCACTTTCCCTGCAGCTATGGGTGTATGCATATTTTCCGGCCCTCGCCCCAGAGCTTGTAGAAGAGCTTCCATTAGTAGTCCCCTATTTGCGGAGATATGATGGCAGGCTCCATCATAGGACCCACAAGCCCTTTACGTTTTTCTGCCAATACTTCGACACGGTAGATGCCCATGAGGTAACCCAAGGCACAGCCATTTTTTTCTTTAAAACTATTCTGATTCACATTTAGCAACTGACAGTAACTAATAATCTATACAACTTCTATTTGTAGATCATATGGCAACCATGGGCCATGATGCCAGCGGGGATTCGAGACCAGTTCGCCGGAGCTTGGGCCACTTCCCGCTACCACATTCTACTCGAGGGCCCAGTCTGCCGAGCCTGGTTCTTGGGCGAGCACTTCGTACGCCAGATTGTGGGCCTACCTGACCTGATCGTCCCGATGGCTCCGCCAAAGTCCATGCGATCTGCAGATGGCCTATCCACTAAGGAGGTCATTCAGTTTATGGTGGGCCTGGATGCCGACTATTTTTGAGCAGAGGGAGACTATGTGGCCTTCATTCAGACACATCTAATGCCGCCCCTGACCGGTGTTCGTGGAGGTGAGGAGGCAAGAGCTCCTGCTATGCGAGAGAGGCCTAGAATGACCCGGGCGACTAGGGCCCATGGTAAAGGGGCTTCCCGGGCGAGGCAGAGAACTGATTGGCCAAAGCTTCCGACCACGCTAACTTGCTGGCGGCATACCGGAGATGCCTACCAGGTTTCGATTGAGCCTGCGATGACTGGTCACGAGCTTGTCGGGGTTCGAGGCCCGATTCAGGTATGAACCACACTTTACATTTGCACCCCATACTTCATTTCAGATATGTTTACTGCGAACATTGATTATCCAAATACATTTGCAGGTGTTCATCGAGCACACAGGAGGCACCCTTGAGCTGATAGCCTCGTTGATGGAGATGGTACAGAAGAGGGAGACACTGCTCGGCCTCCACAGTATCCGGTAAGTTCTTCAATTTTCACTCCAGGCTTCAAATTTCCACTGATACACTGACATTGACATTTCAACTAAAAACTTCCCAAACTACATTGATACACTGCATCTGACATACTGCACTCACACACTGTATCTGACTTCTACATACATTCATTCTGCACATCATGCTTGCATCTGATACACATGTTGTAACTGATATATGACAACTATCTTTTAAGATCCCACCCATGCCGATGGCACCAGCGACAATTGCAACATCTGCACCAGTGGTGCCTCTTCCAGCAGCAGAGAGGAGAGAGAGACAGGCTCCAGCACGTAGCCGAGGTAGGGCTAGGGGCGCCCGAGACGAGAGCGGTCCTTTAGAGCCCATTCTGAGTGATGATGATGTTGAGACGAGCGACTCTGAGAAGGCAGTGAGTTAACATTCAGAGTCATCTGAGAGTGGAGACGACGCCAGCTCGGGTTCCAAGAGTGGAGATGACACCGGCTCGGGCTCTGGTTCAAATTCAAACAGCAGTACTGATGGAGATAGTGCCCCAGAGTCTTCTCCTCCGAGGAAGAGGACGAAGAGGGCCTCTCGAGCCTGAGGCGACCAGCGCTGATTTTTTGTATTTTTGTTTGGTTTCTTTTCGTTTATAGTTTTAGCACATTGTATAGCTTCAAACAGGTTTTATTTACTTTAAAAACTTGTACTCCGCTTTTGTAAAAACAACCATGATCGAAATAAAAAACCAATTTTTAGCACATTGTATAGCATCATGAGCACCACATAGCATGAAATGGACATGGAATCAGAACGGCCAAGAGCACCCTTGACTAAAATAAAATCTTAATCGGGTAATGAACCAACCAACAACTGACATAAAAAGAAATATACAACTTGATAAACAAAACAACATACAACTCGATAAACAAAACAACATATAACTCGATAAACAAAACAACATAGATACAAATTAAACAAACTTGCTAAAACCAAAAAAAGGACTCAAAACAAGACCTCAAGACGTACAAAGAGGAGAACAAAACACATGCTTTCAGCGTTGTTTAGCATAACAGGTGGACAACAAGTTAGGGTGAGAGACTACCGGCCATAAATAGGGGTTGTCGGCCACATGCCGGCCATGAGAGGTGGCTTGCCAGCTACCAATGTCCCTTATCGGCCATTAATGCAGCTTGTCAGCTACCTGTCGGCCATCAATGTGCAGGACCTCCAGATTGTTGACACCTGGCTTCCACTCACTACCTTATCTTCTACAAAACGTTAAGCTTCGTGATTTCTTCATTTCAGCTGCAAATTCTTCACAAATGAAGCCATTTTTCGCCGACAAACTCTCAGATTGGGTCATAACTTTAGACGGCTCGAAAAAGATGAATTTCGGGGTTTCAGCATAAATGCACTTTTCTCGCTAAGCCGTTCTCCGCTTTGTTTTCCGTTCCTTCATGCTGTAGCTAGATGCTGGAACCTAATTACGCTTGTCTTTAGCTTTGAGGGGCAAGAGATATGCCCAACAATCGAAGAATTTCAAGTGCTAATGGAATCCCAACGCGATGAGGAAATCATACCTCAGCCCCGTTTCGGCCACATCCAAGCTTTGGGACGGATGTGTGGGCTCACTCTTCACGAGGCTCGATTCTTGGTCCACAATGGAGAGCTGGATATTCCTAGTCTAATTTATCAATTTTCTGAGGTCGGTGATCGAGGCGACAACACGCCCTTTGTTTATGTATGCTGGCACATTTCCATCTTGCCCCGAATTTTGGCGGGTTTAGCATTCGGCTGATTGAAGTCGCCTAAGGTTTGAAAGAAGGCAAGAGTTGCATTAGCTTAGTGCTGGTCAAGACTTTGATGGGCTTAGATGCTTTCCATCGGCGAGAGACTAACAAATTCGCAGGGAGTCCACTACTTCTTCAGGTAATGTTTCCTATCCTCTCTCATATATGTTTCTCACATCACTCGGCACTCATGCTCTATTTTTCTTTCAAAGCCCATTTCTCACTTTTCTCTCAACATACACCTCTATATTCTTTAATTTCTCTTTTCTTTCATCCCTTCCCAAGTTGTGGCTTATGGACAAACTGAATGTAGCGGACTCTTGTCCTGTATACTCAACTCGGGCGTACTTCTTCCGCTAACAGCTAGTAGATTTCCCGAATGAGGGATGGTGGTGCCACTGGATGTGCAACAGGTCTGCTGTTGACATTACTTGGCGTTGCCCCTGGCTTAATCTGACTGAAATGAGCTACAGCATGACTCAACAACCTGGCATTCAGCTAATCGGCCTTACACATTGTGTATTCTACTTTCCGTTCTGGTTCAGACGTTAATTTAGACATGATCAGGTTCGCCCAGAGGAGGGGGTAAAGTACCCTGTTTCATTCCCCATCCGAGGTTCACATTTCACTAGATACCTCACTGCTTGGAGGACAATAGAGCTTCTGGCTCCTGTCCCTCGTTTCAGCTGTGCCCTTTCTGGCAAGTGCCTAACTTGGCTCGAGGATGAAGCATAAACTGGGCCCACTTTGGCATCAGAAGCTTCCACAAGCACGAGCGGGGGACGTAGGAGCACCTAACTTATCTATGCCCCTAGTTTATTGCTTTGATCTTTACTTTTCAAGTTTTATGATGTAATAAAAGTAACTTTGATTTGTATCGAGAGTTGGAGAACTTTGTATTGAAATCAATGAAATTAAAGTTGTAAACATTGAAAATTTTCTTTTTGGTCAAAAAATGATCTAAGTTGTAAAAGGCAAATTTTGAGTAAAATCAACTTCTATTAAAACTTTTCAAAACCATTTTCGATAAGGATCACCACTTGACACACACGGACTCTATCCTCGAGATGTACAACCCCGAATCCAAAGATCACAAATTGCCCTTTGATTGAATAATATTGCTCAGCACTATAACCAGCTCTTCTCTCAGGATAAAGATCACAACCGAACTTTCAAATAAAGAACAGACAAAGATGACCTGATCAAATGCATGGACATGACAGTTGAGTTAGAGGTGTTTATGGCCGGACTTCAAGATGAAGTTGCCTACGTATCCCGAAGATGGGAATCAGGCCTTACGTAGTTCGGTTCGTGTTCACTCAAGTATTAACACTCTCCTTTTGCGTTCTAACTTTTGCGAAGGCCACCCTTTAGGGTTTTCAACCTTGCGAGCTCAGTTTTTCTTTATTTCTAATTTTTGTGCTCTAACTTTTCCCTAGGTCGCCATTCCGGGTTTTCGGCCTAGTGAGCCTCTCACGGATAATATTTCTTAAACTTGTCCATGTTAATCGGTTGGGAAAATTCTAGGCCATCCAGGTCCATAAGAATAACAGTTCCACCAGACCAAATAGTTTTGATGATGTAAGGACCAGTCCAATTGGGTCTGAACTTGCCCCTAAGGTCATGGAAGGGAGCTCGGTTGTCTTTCAGCACCAAATACCCTTCTTTAAGATTCCGAGACTTAACTTTCTTGTTAAAAGCTCTGGCAATCCTGCGTTAATAACCCTGAACATGGTACAGTGCTTTTAGCCTTCTCTCATCAAACCACATTAGTTTTTCGAACATGCTCTGTTGCTAGTCTACCTCTGCTATCTGACACTCAGCCATAACTCGCAGTGACGGGACTTTAATTTTGATTGGCAGACCAGCTTCCATCCCATAAAGAAGAGAGTAAGGAGTTGCCCCTGTAGACGTCGGATTGAAGTTCTATAGCTCCAGAGTGCGAATGGCAATTTGTTTGGCCAATCTCGGTAGGTCTCAACCATCTTTTGCAGAATATGCTTGATGTTCTTGTTGGCGGCCTCGACAGCTCCATTGGTTTGTGGCCGGTATGTAGATGACTTATGGAAAGCCACGTTGTATTTCTCTAACAAGTCTATCACTTCTTTCTGGAAATGGGAGCCATTATCTAAAATAATCTCGTTTGGGACCCCATAATGGCAAATTATGTTGTTTCGGATGAACTTAGCCACATGCACTGCTTTCAATACTGCGTAGGACTGAGCTTCTACCCACTTTGTAAAGTAGTCAATTGCCATGAGAATGTATTCATGCCCCTTTGACCCTTTTGGTGTAACTACGCCGATGACGTCGATTCCCCAGACTGAGAAAGGCCATGGTGAAGTCATGTTGTACAATTTCGATGGCGGGATATTCATGCGATTGGCATGAATTTGGCATTTGTGGCATCGCCGAACAATACCAATACAATGCTCCTCCATAGTCGACCAGTAATAACCTTGCCTGAGAATCTTCCAGGCTAACATTACTCCGTTCACATGCGCTCCGCGCTCTCCCCCATGGATGGCCTCCATCAGGCGCTTTGACTCTTCTGCTTCAACACATAACTTGTACATTCCCAGATGACCTCTCTTGTACAGTTTACCTCCACAGATGATAAATTGAACGGCCATCCACCGTATTTCCCTTTTGTCTTTGGCATTTGCCCTTGGTGGATAAACCTCATTTTCCAAGAAGTTCCAGATATCATAGTACCAAGGGTTTTGATCTTGTACTTCATCTATTGCGGCGATAGTCTCATAGGCCGACATATATCTCTGCTCAATGATGATCGGACACATCCGGACTCCCAGAGAGATGTCTATCATGAATGATAGAGTTGATAAGGCATTAGCAAACCTGTTGTTCTCTCTCAATAGATGCATGAAAGTCAACTTTTCAAACCTAGGAATCAAAACGTCCAAGGTCTGGTGATAAATCTTCATCTTTTCTTCTTTGACCTTCCAGTCTCCATTTGCTTGAGACACAATTAGGTTCGAGTCCCCGATGACGTCCAACCTTTTTGCCCCTAGTTCTAGGGTGGCTTCCAAACCAGCGATACATGCCTCGTATTCTGCTTCGTTTTTGGATACCTTGAACCGGAGTTTGAAGGCTAAAGGTATATGGGAATTGTCGGGTGCTATCAGCAACACACCTATCCCACAACCATACTGATTGGACGCTCTCTCAAAGTACATCGTCCAAGTCTCTTCCTTGACTTGCAGAATGGCTTCATTTGGGAACAGGTATTCTACCGCTTTATTCCCTTCTACTGGGTGATCTGCCAGGAACTTTGCTACCGCTCTCCCCTTGACCGACTTGCGAGTGACATACTTCAGATCAAATTTGGAAAGGAGAAGTAACCAACGGGCTAGCCTACCCGTAAGTGCTGGTTTCTCAAAGAGATATTTGATGGGATCTAATGTCAAAACTAGAATTACGGAGTGAGCTAACAAGTAGTGCCTCAACTTCCTGGTAGCCCATACCAAGGCTAAGCAAGCATTTTCCAGTGGGGTGTAACGGGTCTCATAATCCAGCATTTTCTTGCTCAAGTAATAGATGGCTTTCTCCACCCTATCCTCAGATTCCTGAGCAAGCATGCATCCAATCGTGGTGTCCGTTACTGACAGATATAGAATCAAAGGCTTCATCGGCATTGGCGACGACAACACAAGTGGATTCTGAAGGTACTACTTGATCTGCTCAAAAGCAAATTGACATCGATCATCCCATCGGAATTTCATTCCTTTCTTCAAGAGATCAAAAAGTGGTTCAGAAGTCAAGGTTAATTTAGAAATAAACCGTCTTATGAATTGCACTTTACCCAGAAAGCCTCACACCTCCTTTTCAGTCCTTGGTGGTGACATTTCTAGGATGGCCTTGATTTTAGAACAATCTACCTCGATGCCCCTATGTGTAATCAAAAGGCCCAGCATTTTCCCTGCCGTTACACTGAAAGTACACTTCTACAGATTCAACTTCAATCTGTATTCTCTGATCCGTTGAAAGAATTTCTCCAAGGCTATCATGACCTGAACCCACCCCTAAAGGTTAAGATCATAACCGGCCAATAATCATTAGATTACCCACGACCTCAAACAGAAAACAATTTTTAAATAATCATATGGGGCCAAAAGCGGAAGCACAAATATAATATTTGTCCAATGAGCTTGTGCATAAATGGAATGAAGTCATGACCTGAACCTGCCCCTAAAAGTTAGGATCATAATCGGCCAGTAATCATTAGATTACCTACGGCCTCAAATAGAAAACAATTTTTAAATAATCATATGGGGCCAAAAGCGGAAGCACAAATATAATATTTGTCCAATAAGCTTGTGCATAACTGGAATGAACAAAAACATTTCTTATATTAATAACTCACACCAAACATACCCACATAAAAGACATTCTATGTCTAGGTCCATGCAACACCATACTTATACAAAACCATAGCTTATATACAGATAAGGTCAAACATGACCATCAAAGAAGACAAAAGGGTCAAAATGAAAGTTCTAAAACTAAGGCCTTGTTCGTGAGGCGTGTCATGGTTGACTCCACAAACTTGGCATTCTTTCTTGGGTTCATTACAGTTAGGGTTGGGCATCCTGCTGCTTACCTACATACATATATACAAAGAGGGAGCGAAAGCCCACTGCATAATAACATAGTAAAGAGGTTATATGAATGAGATTCATATTAAGTACATCGAACCCGTAAATTTCATATACAAACGGTCTTAGGCCCATTCTGTGTTTTTCTTGCACATGTCAAACGGCCTCGGGCCCATTTTAGATCCTTATCAAACATATCAAATGGCCTCGGGCCCATTGCATTTGTATTCAGACGACCTTGGGTCCATCACATAATATTCAAACGGCCTTTGGCCCATCATAATATTCAAACGGCCTTTGGCCCATTGCATTCGTGTTCAGATGGCCTTGGGCCCATCACATATTATTCAAACGGCCTTTAGCCCATCATGGCCCGTCACATATTATTCAAACGGCCTTTGGCCCATCATGGCCCATCACATATTATTCAAACGATCTTTGGCACATCATAATATTCAAACGGCCTTTGGCCCATCATAATATTCAAATGGCCTTTGGCCCATTGCATTCGTGTTTCGACGGCCTTGGGCCAATCACATATTATTCAAACGGCCTTTGGCCCATCATAATATTCAAACGGCAAACATTCATAAATTCATTTGTGATTCAAACAATAGAATTCTCATTCATAATGTAAAATCACAAGTTCAGAAAACTTACACGTGAGTAGTATTTAAAAATAGCATATAAAGTATTACTCACAGTGTTCCGCTGCTCGATTCGTCCTTGCACTTGACCCTACACAATTCGTAATACACATAGAAATTGGGTCATAACACAATTCATTCCGTTCTTTAATTTGTTTAATTCTCTTAGGCTCTTTCCAACTCTATAGTTCATTTATAATGCTCAGTAGATGCCTAAGAGTGCTTAGAAGTGAAAGAGAACGGAAATTGAAACATGAACCATCTTTTCAAAATTTTCTAAAACAAGCCACTCCGCTTGAGCGCAGCTTTAGTCGCTTGGGCGGACTGCAAAGTTTACAAAATTTCTGGAAGCTTGATTTCTCTGCTCGAGCGACACTTTCCTCACTCAAGCGGACAAGTCAAATTCTAGAATTTCCAGAATTCTGTTTGAAGATCAAAACACATTTCCAAAGGTCCACTCCATGTATAATACATTCAAATATGCAATGACACTCCCAAAAACATATATATATATATATATATATATAAAGTCATTTCTAACTCTTAGCTCAAATCTCCATGAATTTAACAATTTTAATACTTTTCTTCCTTTCTTACAAAACATAAAATTAAGCTACAAGCTCTTAGAAAAATATTTGCAAGTATGAAATTCAAATTAAAATCAAGTCAATTCTTGATTGTCAAATTCTAAATCATAATTAATTTCTTGATTTATCCAAATTAATTTTTCTTCATATTGAATCCAATTTCAAACTCATAAATTCTAAAATAGAAATTAAAATTTCAAAATATAATCTCAAAACTTGGGTTCATACATGACTTGTTTAAAAACACACAAAACTCTTAAATAATCAAGAAAACATGATCAATTTTAAATCAATTACATCAAAACTCCTTTAATTTACAAATTAAGTTCATTGTTCATAAACCCATAATTTTCTAAAGCTTAATTCTTATTGCATCAAAACATGAAATCAATTATTATAAATCCATGATGCATGTACAATTAGAGTATTAAAACTTGTAGAATTTGTCCATGCATGTAGAAATTAGACTCAAACTCATGCAAGATATTCCAAAATCAAACCCAAAATAATTAATTCCCAATTTAACTTTCATAAATTTGAACCTAACTCTATTTCTTCATCATCTTGCTAATTTCTTTTTAATTGCATGGAATTGAATCTACAAGATTTGAGCGTTGATTCCTCATCTAGAGTTCTTGATTGATGAGTTTCTTATGCATGCAATTTCCAAAATTTAAATTAAAATGATGAAACTTAACATAATTTTCCATAATTATGTATGTAACTCATTTCTTGCTCAAAATCCAATTTCTCTATAATTTCATGAACATGATTCCAAACCCTTCTCAATGTCAAGCATAAAAAGAAGATCCTACATAAATCAAGCTTGAATTTCATACCTCAAATTTTAATTTCAGCAATTAGATTTGATTTCCCCTTTAAATCTTCTTCTTCTCTAGCTTCCTTAATTTTCTTCAAAATTCCCAGCAAGGATCTAAGGAATTGAACTCTCTCTCACTCACGGTTCTCTCTCACTCTCACTCACGGTTCTCTCTCTGTCTCTCTCACGGTTCTATCAAAACAAATATGAAGCACAAGAATGCTCTCACCAAATAATAAATAGATTTGCCTATTCTCTCTCCTCATGTACACATATAAAACTTGAAGGTTTAATAATTTATTATTATTATTATTTTAATATACACCAACAATGTTAATTAGTTAAGTATAGTTAAATTAGTCAGTGATTATTCATTAGCTTAATTAATCACCTCTTAATGTTAATTATTCTTAATTAATCATAACTAATCATAAGTCTCACGTAATTTAATTAGTCTAATTGACTTTAATTAAGGTCCAATTAATTATATTTAATCTTTACCATTCTGAATCAGATTTTTAACCAAACTTCCAAAAGGCTCTAAATATTAAATTAGACTTATTGTCATCATCAATTTTGATTTTCCAAACCATTTAGGCTTTCAATTTCTAATCAGACTCCAAATTTCCGTCAATAAATTACATATTCAAATTGGACACCACATAAACAAATTTAATTCGTAATAATCACAATTCTCAATCCTCATAATTTAATTAACTCCAATTCGAACCTAATTAATTGAATCTCAATTTTACTAAACTGAATCGAATATTTAATTAACTCCCAATGGTCCGTAATTAAAATTAAATTGATTCAACTTCTTAATCTCATTTCCTTAAGCCATTTGGACCCTTAATTTCTAATTCCAAAATAAACTTTTAATAGAATCATATACGAATCAGATTCCACAATTCTCATAAATCCCAAATTAAATTAGGATAACGACTAATTAAAATCGTAAATCTCCTTAATTAACCAAATATAAAATATTATACATGGCGGGGTTGTCACAAAGGCGGTGTAGTGGCCCTCTCTTTATTTGGACTTGACAATCATGTCGTCCACGCACACCTCGACCTCTTTATAGATCATATCGTGCAGAATAGTGGTTGCAGCCCTTTTATAGGTAGCCCTAGCATTCTTCAACCCAAACGGCATCACCCTGTAGCAGTAGGTTCCCTACGGCGTAGTGAAGGCAGTTTTCTCTCTGTCCTTGAGTGCCATCAGAATCTAATTATACCCGGAAAACCCATCCATAAAGGAGAGCAATGTATGACCCGCAGTGAAGTCCACCAACTCATCAATATGTGGCAGGGGAAAGTTGTCATTCGGACTGGCTCTGTTCAAATCCCTAAAGTCCACACAGACTCTGATTCTCCCATCTTTCTTTGGGACTGGAACAATGTTTGCCAACCAAGTTGGATACTCAGATACTAGCAAGAACCCTGCATCTATCTGATTGGTGACCTTCTCCTTAATCTTCAAAGCCCAATCCGGACGTATTCTCCGCAGCTTCTGTTTGATGGGTCGAGCCTCGGGGTCAAGAGAGATCCAATGTTGTACAATCTCAGGATCAATTCTAGGCATGTCTTCGTAGGATCACGCGAAAATATCTTTGAAATCTTTTAATAAAGCGACTATGCGCTCACGCTCCTCCAAAGACAACGTGGACCCGATCTGGACTAGACGCAGATCCTTCTCAGTACCATATTAAAAGCAATGATTTCATCAGTAAGGGGTTTTGCAAACCTCTCCTTTTCTCGATTAATCAAAATTTGCAAAGCCAGAGGAATTCCTTCCTTATCGTTTTCATTAAAATTTTGAAAGTCCTGATCAATGCAATAAACAAGCAGCACAGAGAAATACTCAGAATCTGCAGTGGCATTCTTATTCACAATGTCAAGCTCATCCAGCTGTTCGGTTACAACTGACTCAAAAGCAAAAGAAAAGGACGACCTAGACAAGACCTTGGCATCCGGATTATCACCCCCAAGAATACCGGACCCATACTCAGAAGAACCAGAATCTGATTCTGACTCCACAGACTCTATGGAATCAGATTCTGGTTCACTACCCGACTCAGAACTACTAGACAGGTAGCCCTTCTCCAGCTGCCAAACGAGAGATGATGCGTCAAATGTATCAAAATGTT
The DNA here is from genome assembly GCA_030407325.1 of Camellia japonica. Taxonomy (NCBI): domain Eukaryota; kingdom Viridiplantae; phylum Streptophyta; class Magnoliopsida; order Ericales; family Theaceae; genus Camellia; species Camellia japonica. Next base: position 44,176,081 of record JAPPVO010000059.1, read on the forward strand.
GCTAGAAGGGTTCACACCTGCTTGGTCCCCGATCATGGAGATGGTCAGGTTATCCCCCAAGCTCTCTGAGTCGATCGGAGGATCCGAAAGGAGACATGCCAATGTTGCCCCTACTTCAAATTCGTTGTTGTCTGAGTCACTTTCTATGCTCCACTCAGCTTTAGCAGTCAGTTCAGTTGTTTCCTCTATATCACTGTCTTGCAGCTGCAAGTCGAAGAAAATTTCAAAGCCGGGAACACGCTATTTCTCATAATTGAACCAGGGTTCGGGGAAGCCGCAAAATGGGAAGTCTTCAACTTCCTAAACAAAATGACTATTCAGGGTTCCCTGGATCAGTCTGTGCACAAGCTCATAGCGCTTCCCAGTTTGCTTGGCTCTGGCTCTGCCTGCCATCTCTTTTCCTCTCCTAACCCAATCCTCTTTGGTAGACGTATAGCCAAGAACAAAGGCATGTGGATTATGTGGCACATCGGCTAGTGCTGTGACGCCCTTCCGGCCACTTCTTCCCAGCGCCATTCCTGGCACATGTTGGAGCTTGTTCATGAAATAGATGGATTTGGCACTGACATACAAGCCCTCATCAGCTACCAAGATAGTTTGCACTGCCCGGGCCTCAGCTAGGGTAAATCTTGAAAGGAAAACATGAATAATTTCCAACATAGGTGTAGTTACCTCTAGCGGAGGATGGATAGATGAATTCTCGAACACAATAGCTATCCCCTTTCCATGGGGGTATTTCAGCATCTGGTGGAGGGTAGAAGAAACAACTTTCACTTGGTGCAACCAGGGCCTCCCTAGCAGTAGATTGAAAGTGGCTGGCACATCCAGGACATGGAACTCAATATCCTGTTGAGCTGGACCCACTTGAACTCTGATCTGTATCGTGACCATAACCTCTCTGCTCGTATTGTCATACGTTCGAATCACCTTGGCTGTAGGCACGAAATCTACTGGTTTTAGGCCAATGTCGTAAGCTGTGCGAGATGGGCAGACGTTGATTACTGACCCGGTGTCGACCAATACCGCTGGTACCTACTTTTCTCTGCACTCCACTGATATGTACAGAGGTTTATTGTGTGCCAAGCCTTTCGGCGGCAGTTCTTTCTCGGAGAAGGTTAGGGTTGGATTGGCACCACCTGGGAAAACTAGTCCCACAAGCTATTCAGGAGTGGTGTCAATGGACAATTTGGCCCTGTCCATTACTGATAGCACAGCCTGTCGATACACTTGAGAAGCTCTGAGCAGCCCCCAGATGGAAATATCGACTTGAGTTTTCTTTAGTTGTTTAAGCACCGCCTTTTCTTCTAACTGTTTTTCCTTCTGCTTCTCAAACTCCTTATCTTTCCCAGAAGCTTCAGCTTGGCCCAAGTGCGGCGGCTTGAAGTATCGTCCACTTCTAGTCATATGGTCTCTCTCTTCGAAGTACCAGGTATTGCCTGGTAGGTCTTCACCCCAATCTTCGTCAGTGTGGGCCAGATGTAGATCATCATCTTCCCACCATACACCTCCGGCAACTAACAAACAATTGTTCGGTTTCGGTCTAATCATTCTCTCGTCAAAAATATCCCTTACAGGGTGTTGAGCTGTTCTAGCTTTCTGTTTGTCTTTATCATTTTCTTGCACAAACCGCTTTAGCGTGGCTTCCTGTTCTGTATCAGCAACACTCACGATGCCCAATTCCTAAGCTAAATTCTTGATGTTGGTGCTCTCCGGCAGTCTCCCCTTTTCCTCGGCCATTCCAGCCACTGCAGCTACTCTTGCTCCTTTTTTTTCAGGTTTTGATTCGGTTCCTTCCTCTTTGTTAGGCTCGTCACTAAGCCACCCGAAGTTGTCTATCAACCCATTCAGATCAAACCAGTCAATCTGCATGTCCCCCTAATCCTGTTCGTCGTAGAACTGCAGATTGTCCAAGTCCTTCTCTAGCTCCGCTAAATCGTCCAGACCTTGGCTCGGGCCATCCTCCCAAACCACATTAACCTTTATTTCAGCTGGTAACACCACTTCTAGCTTAGCTTGATTAACTGGCACAATGTAACAGCACGGGTCATATACCCTCTCAAATAAATCTGCAAAGCTCTCAGGCAATGGACTGACATTTTCCTCCAAGGCCAACTTCTCTTTTTCTACCACTGTCACCACCATGGGTTCAGGTTAAAGTATGGATGTGTCCATCATGCACAAGTCTATTCTTTCAGGAATGAATACGACTGGTTTGGGTAGGTAAGAAGGGTTAATGTATACGCTGGGGTCGTATGGGATGGCTAGTATGTCTATTAGGTTTAGGTTCCGGGGTGGGAAAACTTGGTTATGGGTCGGAAGAGGGTTAGTGGTCACATTTGGCTTTTAGGGTGGTGCTATCACCTTATTATCGATGAGATCTTGAATCTCATGACGTAGCCTGTAGCATTGGTCGGTGTCATGACCGTGCAGCTGGTGAAATGCACAGTATTTAGCCGGATTGTGTTTAGGTGGGTGAGGATCGGGTATTGGGCGTTGCCCTAATGGCTTAAGATGTCCCTTTTTGATCAGCACCCTCAGGGCTTGGGATAAAGGCATATAGAGTGGAGTAAAGACCCTTTGAGATCGGGCTTGGTTGTTTAAGGTTTGTGAAGTTATACTAGCGAAAGGGTTGGCAGTCTTAGCTGTAGTGGTGATGACATTCACATCAGATGGCCGCGCAGTTGTGCTTCCACTAGTAGTTGCATTGGAACTGCGTGTAAAAGGCCTCTTGACCTACTCTTTCTCATCGGTTATTAACCCCTATCTCATTGCATTTTCAATCTGAACCCCTATCTCGTGGAGCTCAGTGAATGTGAACAACAGCAAGACGATCATCTTCTGCAATAATTTCCCTTGCAGATTGCGAACCACCATCCTGATTTGATCTTTCTTGGATGGTCTGGTAGTCATCATCGAAGCCTTGGCCCTCCACTTCATTACAAAGTCTAAGAAGCCCTACTTTGGCTCCTAATGGGTTGCCTCAAGATCATGGGTTGTGACCTCGATCTGCGTATTGTATGAGTACTGTGCGATGAAGGCCTTAGTCATTTCCTCCCAGCTTTGTTTCACAGAGTCCTTCAGTTTTGCATATCAAATAGTCGCTATTCTGGACAAGGTCCGGCTAAAAAGCGATAGCTTTTGAAGTCTAGTAAGGCCCATCGGCCGCAGGATATCGGAGAACAACTGCAGATAGACCATAGGATCCCCAGAGCCATCGAACCGGTCTATGTGTGGCATTTAAAACCGGTTTGGCAAAGTTACTGCAGAGTCGGTGTATCCATCTTCGATGTCGGGGACTGACTTCACGCCTTGTGCCCGCTTGAGGAGCTTCTCCAGCTTGTTGACCTTTAGTACAGTAGAGTCAACTTCGAATTCAAACAGCGCCTCAGTTTGGTACACTGGTGCCTTGGAGGCTTGTGGTGAGATGGGGTCTACTAGGTTCCCTAATTCTTAGCCTGGGCATTAGCAATAATTCCGGGTGCTGGGATACCCACTGGAGGTGCATGAGATGTACAAGTCGCTATCGGATGTGGTTGCTGTTGCTGCAACCTGTTTATCACTTCAGTTTGGTGGGCTGTAACTTCAGCTAGGCGGGCAGCATCTTGTTGCATGGTTTCCACTGTTTGTTGGAGATGACGAATCAAGTCGCCCATACCGACCAGGGGATATTGTGCCATCGGAATTGGCGAGTAATCTCTTACTGGATTGGATACAGAAGACTGTCCTTGACTGGATGCAGGTGATTGTTGAACTGGTGATCCGTCTGGTAACTGATGGGAGCGAAGCAAACACAAGCTGTCCCCTGACAAGATCTCCGAATCTGTAAAGTCTCCTTACGCGGGTCCAGAGTGCTTGGGGGTATCCGAACTGTCTAAAGCAATTGTGATAAAGTACCTTGCAAAAAGAAATAAAGCAAACAGGAAAGCAAAAATCAGAAACCGCACAGCACCTCAGCTCAGATGTAAACAACGTACAGTTATAATCAAAAGCTGCAGAACTGTACTCAACACTGAATTCTGCCCAAAAAATCTGATACCTAAACTTGCAACTGATACGCATATTCCTGTAGAGTTTCACTCTAAAAGCACATACCAGTCAAGTGTGAGCCAAAACACTCCTATGATGGGGTAGGGATACCCTGTCCTAGTTTCGTCAGGAACTAGGGTTAACTATTCAAGCAAAGTGGTTTCACACAATCCTGCATTCGGGTGAGTAACCTGTCCTAGTTTGGAACAGTCTCTATGGCTTTCGATAAACAACTAGGCCGATTGGTCAAAAAGGGTATCTCAACAAGACTACCTAATATACCTTTCACACCTAACACCGAGAAGTGAAAGGAGGATCAAATGGTATAGCGGTAGTCCAAATCCAAGGGTTGTGTTCCCATCGTGGCGGAGCCCGCGACCGATCAGCCTTTTGGCAAGCTTTTTCCAAGCAAGCCTCCGGCAAACCGTTCAGGAATAGCAAATGGCAAACACAGTGACTTAGGCGCACCAATGCAAATGCAAATGCAAAGAAACACATAAGTGTAGATAAAAGTTCATATCATGAGTTCGAGTCAAGTTCTCTAAATTCCCCAGCGGAGTTGCCAGAAACTGTAGCTCGACTTTTTCGCATCCCCTTTCGAAAGCTCGAAATAAGCCCTACAATTCGAACTTCCGCGGTTTTGAATCTAATCTCACAAGTGCAATGTGAAATTGATAAACACCAAAGAGTCCAAATCCAACAAATCTTTTGGAAAATCGATTTTGAATCAAAAATGCCAAAATTAGACTGCATTGCTAGATACAGAGTCGCCACCTAAATATTTTATTTTGGGAAATTTAGGAAACCCATGACTCGTGTCAAAGGTCACGTGTCCGTCATCACCAAAGTTGCCTCAGCTTGGGAACTTTGGTACGAGAGGGGAAGGTCATGAATTGAGCACCCCCACTCGTCCGATCAAAGATCGGCCTCTACTAATCATGATATGATTTTATCAACATTATATGCTCTTGTTCCGGTTATTAGGCTAGTATTATTATGTGATACGCACAAGCAATATATAGACTAGTTTGTCTGAAGTGAAACAATTCAATTTCATGTTTGTTTTTGCGAAAATGGTTTGATTTTGGCACCTCAAGTGGGCTTAAAGTTTGCGAATTTGCCACTTAACAAAGTGGGCTTAAACGTACATTTATTGAATTATTCCAATTTAAGCAAAAGCCTTCATCCACAGGTACTCAAGCAGTTTATCAAATAAGCATTTAGCCTTATGGCAAGCATGCTAGACATGATAATCACTCACACTCATGCAGGTATGCTAAAGCACTAAAAACTCACTTAGTACTCCAAGGCAAAATAAAAAAAAGTTAGAAAAATGCATGATTCTAACTATACAATTATGACTAATGCAACACATGCGATATGCAATTACTAGGCTTGGCTACTAATATGGCATATGAATCAATTCAAGACATGCGGTCTAAGCATGTATTCAATGAAGTATTGAAATGACAATGCAATTTGAATGATGCGCCGAGCCTCAGTGCATGCAATACAAGATGAATGGATGCAAGCATAAGGTATGCTCATTGAAATATATCCCTAATCTAACCATCAAAAGTGGGTAAATAAAAGGGAGAAAAGTGTGGGGTTGGAAGACATACACAGTAATACAACATTTTGCTCTCACGAAGGAAAGTCCGAATGAATAACTAAGCTAAACTAATTAAGCTAATTAAGCTAATTATTATAAACCAAAATGAATAACTAGTTAAACTACTTAACTAATTATTATAACACTTGAACTAATTAGCCAACTAACTAGTTAAATAATTACAAGACAATTGCAACTAATAATTAAACTAAGTAATTAACTATTCCGCCTCGGGAAATGAGAGATGTGCACGCCCATGCTCGGTTTCCACCCGAAAAGACCTTCGTTTTGCTCCCGAATACTCTATTTGCACAGTTGAACATTCCCAGAACCATTTTGCTCTACCTTACCAACACTCTGCTGAGATTTCCATCAGTGGCCAGCTGGCCACTGGTGAAGATTGCCGGCCACCTGCCGACCATGAAAGTGGCCTGGATGGTGGTCTGCCAGCCACCTGCCGACCATGGAAAGTGGCCTACCGGCCACTGATGCACTGGTTTATCTTGTTGCAACAGAGGATAAACAGAGCATATACAGGGTATTTTCAAGGATTGTTTGCACAACTCACCCCTCATTTTCATGAACAAATCCAAGGAGTTGTGAACTTAAGCCACAAACCACCAACTCAAGCAGTTTCATTGCATGATGGCTTGTGACTCAACATGTGCAAGCTCAATAAATGCAAAAACAAGACACAAACCTCCTCACTTTTATGAAAGATCAAGAGAAGAAGTTCACCTTAGAAACTTGGATCATTTCATCACTAACAAGAATGAAATGGCCCGAGCTTCCTTGTGTTCAATTAATGTTCGATTGAACACGCCAAGTTATTATCTTGATCACTTTTAGTCCCAAGTTTTAGTTACCCATTTTACTTTACTAACCATTCCTTAATCCAATTAAGTCCATTGGGTGAATTAAAGTCCTCTAATAGAAAGAGGGTTCAAAACACGAGTTGCTTTAGGTATCCAAGAAGTATCGTACCATTGGTAATGAACCCTCTAAGGGATTAAACCATTAAGTATGAAACCTCAATTTCACACTTAGGCAAGCAAGTGACTTGAAACCACTTCTAAAGCAAAATTAAAAGCCAAGAAAGGAGGGAGGTTGCAGAGATGGTTAGTGCTGGAATTAAGTGTGAAAAGCACTAAAAACATGCAATCAACTCAAACAAGTGGTGTCTAAAGGCCTAAAACACCAAACTTGTGAGGACTATTACACTAGAAGCATGCAAAACAAGACTCAAATGCAACAACCAACCCAAAATAGAGTTAAAATAGTCTAAAATAAAGCCTAAAGCATGCTGGAATAAAGCTACAAAAGGCTAGAAAAATAAGCTAAAGCATGGCACTAACTAGGCTAGCAAACAAGACATAGAGGGGAGGCTAACCCCTTCAAATTTGGAATCCAAAACCTGATTTTTACCACTAAAAATACTCTAAAAATCAGTGTTTAAAGGCCCAAAGAAAGATGGTTTGAAAATGGGAAACAAAGGTGAAATGGCCTTACAAACAAGGAATGAAGAGGGGTGAACCACCACCTAACCTTAAATGGCCAAAAACACCAATTTCAGCCCATAAAGACAGAGTTTTTTATAGCTTAAAAACAGTCCAAAACAATGGGAAAAAGATAGAAAAACAAGTATGCAAAACAAGCTAATAAAGCATATATTATACCTCTTGAAGCAAAGAGTAATTTCAAGCAACAATTCAAGCCAAAACCGACTTCAAGAGCTCCAAGAAGGCCTTAAAGGACCTCAGCTCAAAGGTGATCAACTTTGGTTAAGGAAGTATAGGCAAGAGTGTAGTGTAAGTAGGCAAAAGTGTAGAGAATTTGTAGAGAGAGGAAAATTTTTTAGTCTAAAATTTTTAACCTTGCTACAAGAGAGAGGGGGTCCCTATATATATAACACATGAAATTTCTACAAGGAGATCCAGCCCTCCACGTGTGGACAGATGCATGCATCTATGCAAACAGCTGGCACAACTGGCATAAAATATCTGCAGGAAACATTGGTGGCCGGCAAGCCACATCAGTGGCCGGCAAGCCACATCAATGGCTGGCAAACCAAAAGTGATGGCCGGCAACCTCTAGGGATGGCCAGCAGGTCACCAGAGGTTGCAAGCTGGAAAGACCAAGGCATGGTCCAAAAATGAGACAAAAAGGATACAGGGTTTGAAAGGCTCAAAGTTGTGGCGTTCTGCCGAGGACTTCGAGCACTTGGTGAGCAAATAGACTCATCATCGGGTGTACCTGCAAGGACGTCTAAGTCCTAAGGGCCATAAAAAATGGGGTGTCTACAGTTACTCCAAAACGCATTACCAAAAATTCGTAGTGGCCATACCTTTTCCGAAAAGTAGTCTTCTCGACATCCTCGGCCTTAACCTTGAGCTGATGGCAGCCCGACCTGAAATCAATTTTAAAAAAGACTCGTGCTCCCTGTAACTGATCAAATAAATCATCAATCCTCGACAATGTACATTTATTCTTAAAGGTTACCTTATTTAGTTCTCGGTAATCAATACAAAAGCGAAGTGTGCCATCCTTTTTCTTAACAAATAAACTGGTGCACCCCAAGGTGAAGTGCTCAGCCTAATGAAGCCTTTATCCAACAACTCTTGTAATTGAACTTTTAACTCTTTAAGCTCGGTTGGGGCCATCCTATATGGTGTTTTGGAAATAAGTTGTGTTCTCGATATAACATGAACCGTAAATTCTATCTCCCTATCAACCAAATGGCCAGGCAAATCATTCGGAAAAACATCAGAGAATTCATTAACAATTGGGATATCATGCAATTCGACATTTCCATTCAGATTACTTAGTACACTACACAAATAACCTTGACATCCTTTTTGGATCAACTTATAAGCTTTCATGGATGAAATCAAGTAAGGTGGAGATACTACTCCTTTACCCAGAAATGTAACCTCGCTTGGTTCGGGGGTTTTAAATTGACACTTTTGGAAACACAATCAAATGGATGCAGGATTTGTTACTAACCAATCCATTCCCAATATAACATTAAAATGAGTCATGTTCAACGACAACAAATCAACTAATAATTCAACATTCTCAATCACAACAACACATGCTCTATAAATGGATGTAACAGTCATAGTTCTTTCAGGTGGAGTAGACACAGATAATAAATAACCAAGGGGTTCTAGTTCACTATTTAACATCTCGACAAATTTAGTAGATACGAATGAATGTGTAGAACCCGAATCAATCAATATATATATGCATTTTGAGCGCAAATAGAAAGTACAACTGACACTACTGTCTCGGCACTTTAAGTGTCCCCTAGCACCAATGCAAAAACTCTACCCTGTTGTAACAATCCCAACCTGTAATTAGCCTATAATCCATGATTAAGAGTGTCTAATTAGTAATTAAGGAGAAATTCTGAATTAATTGCATGTGTATTGCATTATTTGTGTTTATATTTGTCTACTATAGAAATATCTGTTTGTGTTTCTGTTTCATTATGCGAATTGAAGGCCTTATCGGCATCTGATCACGAAATTGACTTGGATGATGTGTTATTTGGAATTTTTAGAACCTTATGGTAGCTTTAATTGGCATTCAATTCTGAATCAAATAATTAGAATAAACTAATCAAAGTCAATTAGCCTAAGCAAGAATTGATTTAGTTTAATTAAACCAAGCCTATATAAGGCTAATTTGATTCTAGAACATACTCTCATTTTGTCATCTTGAGCTCCCAAACGTGAGAGAGAGAGAGAGAGAGAGAGAGAGAGAGAGAGAGAGAGAATTGAGATCAAAGCTTAGAGAGGAAGAATCTCTTGGAAAATTGAAGGTTTTGACTTGGAAACTCAAGCAATTGAACATCTAGAACACAATTAAGCATTTAAGGTAAGAATTCTAGCCTTTAGTTTTGTAATCAGTTGGTTAATACATGAATTCAAGAGAATTGAACTAAGAGATGCAAGAAATAAGCTAAAGAAGTAGAATTGAGACCATATCAAGCATGCATGTATATATCATGGTATTTTGAAGTTGTTTACCCAAAAAATTTCACATGCATACCTTACCTCGCCTATGTTTTGAGAATTCAACATGTTTTTGTACCAAGCATCTCAATATATCATGGTTTGGAAAGTTGAATCTCATATCATTACATGCATGTTATATTTTGAAAGTTTTAAGTTTGACTTTGAACAATTCACTTACTTTTGGGCCTTGATTTTGCGAAATGGCTTTTAATTCATATTTTTTTACAAGTTTACAAATGTTTTCTCAAGTTTTGGGCCAAAGAATGTGCTTTAAAGCTTTGAAATTGAGTTTTGCATCTTGTACAACAATCTGGAAATTCCAGAATTCTGCATCATCACTTGAGCTACCGAACCTGCGCTCAAGCAACCACTCTTTGTTTTGCACTTTCGCTCGAGTGTAAAATTTGAGCTCCCAGTACTTTTTCAAACATAGGTCATGGCTCAAGTGACAAGACTTGTGCTCGTACGATCACCCTTATCTTCAATCCTCCGCTTGAGTGTAGGAAACAGCGCTCGAGCGTAAAATGAGAGCTCCCAGAAGTTTTACAGAATTTTGCAGTCTGCTTGAGCGACCAAAGTTGCGCTCGAGCGAAGACCCTATTTTTAGAAATTTGACTAAGTGTTACAACTCATATTTTGGCATCTTGATTGCATCTTAGGCATTCCTAAGTGTTAATTAAGACATAATAATGAGGATAAGGATTAGAAACACACCAAGATAGAAAAGAAATAAGTTAAGTGTTTTCTGAATGTGTGTTTCAATGTGTATCTGCTATGTGTTTGTGTAGGTGTTTGATTCGTCTGATCCGCTATTGGAGCCATCTGTAGTAATAACTCTGTAAAGTTATGTTTGACTTTAGTTATTTTCTGATGATATGAAATGAACAGTTTTCTGAAATGCTATGTTCGTATGAATGAATGATTGTCCAAGTTTCTGAAATGTATTTGTGGCATCCTTAGCAGTATATAATATGCATCCTTTTATGGGTCATCGGAATGCCTTTATGGCTATCTCTTTATGGGTCATTGGAATGCCTTCATGGTCGTCTCTTTATGGGTTATCAGAAACGTCTCTGTGCACATGAGTCATCGGAATGCCTTTATGGCCGTCCCAATTATAGGTCATCAAATTTGTTAGCGCTAATGGGTGTACCGCATATGATCATATGGACATGTGAACTCTGAACATGAATATGAATATAAATATGAATCTGTTTCTGAATCTGAGTTCTGATTTCTGAATTTGATATGGACATCATTCATTAAAACCCTTTACTCTGTTATTATTCACTGGGCTCCAGCTCACCATATAATTAAAGAATGTAAGTGACCAAGCGCGTTACCAGGCTCAGAGTTGATTACCTGGAGTTCTGTCTGTCTGCCAGCCACTGTACCTCATGAGGAGGTTCCCGTTTTGAAGTGGTCATGTTCTATCAACAAGTTTAAGTTTTTGTTTTCTTCTATTTGACTAAACAAGTTTTTGTAAGTTGTATTTATGTGGGTTCTAGGTGACGTAAGATCAAATGTATAAATGACGTCACTGATATGTATATAAAGTTTTAAATTTTCAATCCCATGTATGTCTACACAGCTCTATGGACGTTATATGTTTGTATTTGCTTCGGCTAGCCCCTGTATATTGTTTAATTTGTTCAGAGGCCTTTGGTAATCCCAAGATTACTGGCCGGTTACGATACTAAACCTATAGGGACGGGTTTGGGTTGTGACACCTGCCTCATCTGTCCTTTCCTTACATTGCTTTTCTATGTAGAACCTGAGTGTAGACACCCTATTTTTGACCGACCTTAAGACTCAGACGTCATCGTTTGAGCGCTCGATGATTGTGCATGTTTGTGCTCGTTTCGAGTTTCTGGAGTTTTCGGCTGAGTGCCTTGCCTCCGGGCCTTTGAACTCTTTGTGTTTTGGCTTAGTTCGTAGACCATGCCTTGTTGACCCTGCCTGGAGGGAGAGAGAGGTCCGTAGACCACTTTTCGTAGTCGTAGACTACTTTTCCCTCTTGTGGACTAGTTTCTGGTTTCCGGAGTCTTCGGCCGCGCGTCTTGTCTCGGGACCGCTTAACGTTCTCCTCTTGGCCTGGTTTTCGGACCATGCCTTGTTGCCTTTGCCTAGAAGGAAACAGAGGTCTATAGACCACTTTTTGTGGCCGTAGACCACCTTTCCCTCATAGACCACTTTTTGTGCTCGTAGACTAGTTTTCGAGGCTTCCGGCTGCGCGCCTTGTCCCGCGGACTTTTGTCTTTCATCATTTTTGGTTTGTTTTTGGAACAAACCTTGTTCTCCTTGCTTGGAGGGTGGAATAAGGGTTGTAGACCAGTTTCTCTCCCTAAAGACCACTTTTTGTGCCTGCCAACCAGTTTTCTGGTCGGCCAACTGGTCTTGGTGGTCTGTGGACCACCTAAAGTGGTCGGCAACCATGCCACCACCTTGCTTTCTTTGTGCAGACCACTCCTCCCCCTTGCCGACCACTTTTCATTCTTGCAGACCACTTTCACTGGTCGGCCGACCAGTGCAAGTAGCTGGCCGACCACTTCAACTGGTCGGCAGCTTTCCTGCAGTTTTCTGCAGATATTTTCTTGCCAGCTGTTGGGCACAGAAGGCATCCTCCATACACGTGTATGGAGGGATTGCTTCAAGCTTCAAGCTTGCTCAACAAGCTTGATGCATGCTTTTCTATAAAAGGGAGCATCCTCCCTCTTGTTTCTGGTTCAAAATTTTGTATTGGACCTATACATATATCATCTATCTCTATATTGTTCCTCCTCTTCATATTTGTGCTTGAAAGTGCATTTTCTTCACACTTTTGCACACAAACACCTAGTGAAACACCACACTCTTGTTGCTGAGGCACCTTGAAGCTGGTGTTGGTGTTTTTGGACTGTTTTTGATCCAAAAAGGTTACTGGAGTTGCTTCCTTGAAGTTGTTCTACAAGGGTGAGTTTCTAACCCCTTAAAGCTTTGTTTTTGTTTAAGTCTTTGGCCCTATTTGCATGCTAATTTAGGCCTAACTTTAAACTGCAAAAAGCTCTGATTTTAAGTGTTTAAGATGTTTGTTTGAGGCTTCCTTGGTGTTGGGGGTGATCTACTCCCTTGCATGCCCTATTTGCTAGGCTTTTGAGCCATCACTTTAGGTCTTTGTAATCACCTTTGTTTGGTCTCTTCACCACCGAATTCCAAAGGAATTTTAGTGGTGGAAAGTGTGTTTTGAGGTCTCAAATAGGAGGGGGTTGTCCCCCCTCCTCTTCTCTTGTTTGCTTATGTTGATGGCTTATCAAAGGAGCATGTAGCTTTATCTTATTGAAGCTTTGTTTGAGCACTTTTTTGTGACCTTTTAGACCTGCCATGACTCTATTTTTGGCTATCTTGGTCACCCCTTGCATGCTTCTTGTATGTGTATTGTAATCCTATTTGTGGCTCATCAAAGTAGCATGTCTTTCTAGCATGTTTTGGCTCCATCTTAGCATGTCTTAGGAATTATTTCAGCATGTTATAGCTCTGTCTAGGGTTGGTTTGATTACCTCTTGTATGCTGCTTGCACTTGTAGTGCAATCCTCTTTATTAGCCTAACATGCATCATGCTTTTGACCGTCATTCTAGCATGCTTTTGGATCAACTCCAACTAGCTTTTACTCATGATTTACCATGCTTAAGCTCTGTTTTATGTTGTTTTGGTCATGCATGCCTTGCTTTGTATAGCTATGGTGCATTCTAGTTTACTAGCTTTGAGTTTCCAAGTCACTAGCATGCATTGCTTGGGCTATTTACATGATTTGGCATCAATTGATATGTGATTTTAGAGCATGTTTCACTGCCATGTCCTCACATCTTTCACTCATTTAATACTTTGGAGGGTTGGTTCTTTATGCTTTAAAAATGAGCCATTATGTATGCCATCTTGCCTAAACTTGTGGGCTATCATTTCAGTGTGTTTTTGGTCTTGTTTTTCCATGCCATAACTCTGATTTTTGTTAGTGAAGTCATCTCATACTTGGTTTTGGTAGGTGTAGTGTAATCCTTCTTATTGGCCTTGCACATTCCATGCTTCATGCCCTTCATGCTAGCATGTGTTAGCTCTAGTCCATACATGTTTTAGCATCATTTTGACATGCTCTAGGACTATTTTGGGTTGTCTTGGCCATATGGTTCATGCATTGCATAGCTGTAGTGCAATTGGCCTTGCTAGCCTTGAGTTTTGAGCCTCCTAGCATGCTTCATTTGTGACATGTGCATGATTTGGCATCATTTAACATGATATTTCAGAGCATATAGCATTGCAATATTCTCACTTCTTTCACTCTTTGAGTGTCTTTAAGGGTTATGCCTTTGTGCCTTGCTTATGGCCTAATGTGTATGCATGCTTGTCTAGACTTGTAAGCTCCCATCTCAGCATGTTTTGGTCTTTGTTTTGACCTAATTGAGCTCTGTCCATGGCTGGTTCAACCATTTGTGCCATGCATTGCATGCCTCTTGTGTAGTCCCTCTTGGTGGCCTTATGCCTTAAGCCCTCTTGCATGCTATACTTGTGTTGATTGAGTGGTTTGGCATCATTTCATACCTGATTTTAGAGCATAAAGTGTTGTCACACTTCCATGTTTGTCACTTCTTAATCATGTTTGAGAGTTGTGCTTTTATGCTTAGTTGATGGGCCAATGCATGAGCATGCATTACCTTGCCTTTCATGCCATCATTTTAGAGCATTTTGGTCATCATCTTGGCATGCATGAGGTCTATTTGAGGATGATTTGGTCCATTGAGCATTGCATTACATAGCCCTTGTGTTGCATCCTTCACTAGCTTTTCATGCTTAAGGCTCTACCTTGACATGCTCATGTTGCATTGCATTGTGTTTGGCATGCTTGAGCTGGATTGCATGTGTTTGGATTGAACGTCAATCCAAACACTAGAAACGAGGTACGTTTCATACTTGAAGTGATGAAACGTGTCTCATTTCTCGGTCGCCGACCCTCTTGAGCAAGCATGATGGAGGTTAAGGCTTTTATGTGTTATTTGTGCATTCATTGACATTGATTCGTGCAATCTTGGCTTCTCGGCCATCGTGCATTGCAATGCATGGTTGGTGGCCCGAGAGTCGAGAACTACACTCCCTTGAGCTTAAGAAATGATAGGGAGGGTGGTTGTGCACACATACCTTGCAAATACACTGCCGTGCCCCTTCTTGTTCTCTGTTGCAGCAAAATGGAGCTTGGGCAGAATTTCTTGTCGGCAGACCAGAAAAAGTAGCTGGCCGACCACTTTTTCTGGTCTGTAGCATACTTAGGTGGTCTACAGGTGGTCTACACCACCATCAACTGGTCGGCAACCCTCCTGGGGGTCCCCATTTTGGAGTAGAAGCTATCTGGAGCTTTGTGCAGTATTCTGAGATCAAATGCAAACAGAAGCAAGTTGGGGCATAGCAATGGATTTCCAAGCGAGGAACCAAATGCATGCATTATTCAACTTTCCAAAGCAGAGCTGAGTAGTGTAGTTTAAGTGCTTATTTGTCTAGCTTGAATTTGTAACTTAATTAATTTGTTGATTAGTTAAGGTGCTGTAATAACTAGTTGTAGCTAGTCATTCATTTCGTTGTGTAATAACTAGTTTAATTAGCTTTATTAGATTAGTTAGCTAGTTTAGCTTAGATGTAGCTTAGCTTATTATTCAGACCCTCCATCGAGAGGGCAAATGTTGTAATAAGTGTGCGTATGTATGATGCATGTCTTCCAACCCCATTTTTTTCTCCCTTTTACTTATCAGCTTTCGATGGTTAGTTTAGGGTCATTTTCAATTAGCATCCTTATGTTTGCATGCGTGCATCATTCATTCGTCTTGCATGCACCGGGCTCGGCGCATCATTCAAACTATATTGTATTTCAATACACTTTCTTGAATACGTGTTTCAAAGCATGTTATCAAGTGTTGCATTCATATGCCATTCTAGATAGCCGAGCCTATTTTAGTTGCATTTTTACATGCATTGCATTAGGCATCTTAACATAGCTAGGATCATGCATTGATTACTAACTAGCTTTTGTTTTGGCTCGGAGTACACTGTAAGTGTTTACGCTTTAGCATCTTGCATGTGTGTAAGTGTTGCCATGATAGCATGCTTGCCATGAGGCTAACTGCTTATGTGTTTAACTGCATGAATGCCTGCGGATGAAGGCTTCATTGCTTGAATTGGAACAATTCATTAAAATGTGAGTTTTAAGCCCACTTGAAGTGGCAAATCATCATGTTTTAAGCCCACTTGAGGGTGGCAAATCCACGTCTTAACCTACTTGCGAGTAGCAACTCCAAACCATTTTCACAAACAAACATGAGATGTTTTGTTCCAAATTGAGTGATTCAGTCTATACTTGTGTGCTGTGCGCATCACATAGTAAGGTTAGCTAATAAACCAGAATAAGAACACATGCGTTTTCAAAAATAACATATCATGCTTAGTAAAGGCCGATCTTTGAACGGGCGAGCGGGGGTGCTCATTTCATGACTTTCCCCCCTCGTACCCAAGTTCCCGAGCCGAGGTAACTTTGGTGATGACGGACACGTGGCCTTAGGCACGAGTCAGGGTTTCCTAAATTTTCCCAAAATAAAATATTTAGGTGGCGACTCTGAAATCTGGCAAAGCAGTCCATGTTTGGTGCTTTTTGATTAAAATTGATTTTTCAAAACGATTTGCCGGATTTGGACTCTTTGGTGACTTATCAGTCTTACATTGCACTTTGTGAGATTAGATTCAAAACCGTGACAAGAGTCCGAACTGTAGTAGCTAAGAACTATAATTCGCTCCCTCGCGCGCGGAGCAGAGTTCGGGCGGTCTGCAAAAACGGGCCCTCAAGCTAGGTAATGAAGCAAGTGGTAGATTCAAAGCCCAAACTGAAAAAGACCCTTCGAAAACACTAAATAGGGACCAAAAATATGACTACTCACAGTTTATGACAACCCCCAAATCAATATACAAACACCCTTAAAATGCAATGCAAGATTAAGGCCACAAGAGGGCTATAACATGAAGTATATAAAACATGCATCAAACAGCCAAAGACCCTTAATGAAACATGTCAAGGGGGTCAAAATATGGCCACTATCAGTTCTGATCATGGCCGAAAAACAGAAGCAAAATGAGCTAACAAATCATGCAAAAATGGGGACCAAAGAGGGGTAATGAAGCAAGTCATACATGGAGGTCCCCAACAGTGTTGAGCCCTTCTTCAATGTTGAAGAAGGGCTCAAAATAAGCCTCTTTACAGTTTACATCGAAGCTCAAAAATACTTGTAAATAAGGCTAACCAATGAAGCTAAAAAATGCAAGTTTAAGGGAAATGGGTGCTTACCCTTGAAGAGCAGCAAACCAGTAGCCCTTGGTCCGAGTTTCAGAGCTTCTAACCTCTGCAAATGGCCTCCAAAGTGCTGGAATGGAGGATGGAGGTGTTGTGCTAGGTGTTGTAGGGCAAATGATGCAAGAACAAAGGTGTTTGGAGGCTTGGATAAGATAGATATAGAGGGTTGTAGATATATATGTTAGATATATATGTCTACTCTCTGGTTTTTTTGCTCAAAAACTCCAACCCTTGAGCCAAGAGGAGGAAGGGTTCTCTTATAGGCAACCAAACTTACAAGTTAAGCCACCAAGAAGCTCATCCCTCCATACACGTGTATGGAGGGAAAGAAGATGCAAGACAGCTGCCTTAAAATATCTCAAAAAGCAACTGAACAGTAGTCGGCTGGGCAAAAATGTCATTTTGCCAAAAGAGAGTGCCGACCGGCAACAAATAGTGCCGACCGGCAATATACATTGCCGGTGGCAACACAAAACTAGCCGGTGGCCTCTAGCCACTGCTGGTGGTGCAAGGGGATGTCTCACAAGGCATCCTCTGCCTTTCCAAGACAAAACACAAGTGTTTGGTGTAAAACCAGACACAAACAGTCGAGTTCGGAGATCCTGAGGCAAGGCGCGTAGCCGAGAACTCCGGGAACTCCAAACGAACACAAACATGGATGATCACCGGGTGTTCAAATGGTGACGTCCAGGTCTTGAGGACGCTCAAAAATGGGGTGTCTACAGTTGCCCCTCTTTGATAGAACTCGAAAGTCATAACAATGACGCGAGTGAATGTCAAAGCCCAGAGACGACCCATTTTTGACAAGGCCGAAGACTTGGACAAACATGCAAGACAAACAAGGTATGCGCCCGAAGGTAGGGGCAAAATGCAACTGAAAATGCAAGAAGCCGAGCATAACTTATGATCATGCAAAGAAAACTGTAGCGAAGCACGCATGCGACAGTTTTAAGCTAGCATACACCAAGCTACACTACAATGTAGAAAGGATGTAAGAGAATTATGTAATTCTCGAACATGTGCGTTAGATACACAAAAGTGAACGAAGTGTGATAGATACACTAAGTGGACAAACATGCGTGATAGATACACAAAAGTGAAGAGAGTGTGATGGATACACTATATGAATAAAGTGTGGTTGATACACTAAGTGAAGCAAAGTGTGACAGATATACAAAGCAAAACGAGTGTGATGGATACACTAAGCAAATATGTGATAGATATACTAAGCAAATGTGTGTGGTGGATACACAAATGGGGCATGTGATAGATACAAAAAGTGAACGTGTGTGGTAGATACACAAAGTGAAGCGAGTGTGATGGATACACTATATGAAGCAAAACGTGATGGATACACAAGGTGAGCGCAGTGTGATGGATACACAAGATGAGCATAGTGTGATAGATGCATAAAGAGAAAGTGTGCGATTGATACACAAAGCGAGCGTGTGATTGATACACAAAGCGAAAGTGTGTGATTGATACACTGTATGAAGCAAAGTGTGATGGATACACAAGATGAATGAAGTGAGCAAAGCGTGATGGATACACAAAAGGCAAACACAAAGTGTGATAGATGCACTTAGTGAACAAGTATGATGGATATACTAAAGGTGAACACGAAGTGTGATAGATGCACTTAGTGAACAAAGTATGATGGACATACTAAAGGTGAACACGAAGTGTGATCGATGCACTTAGTGAACAAAGTATGATTGATATACTAAATGTGAACACAAAGTGTGATAGATGCACTTAGTGAACAAAGTATGATGGATATACTAAAGGTGAACACGAAGTGTGATAGATGCACTCAGTGAACAGAGTATGATGGATATACTAAAGGTGAACACGAAGTGTGATAGATGCACTCAGTGAACAGAGTATGATTGATATACTGAAGGTGAACATAAAGTGTGATAGATGCACTTGGTGAAGAAAGTATGATGGATATACTAAAAGTGAACACGAAGTGTGATCGATGCACTGAGTGAACAAGTGTGATGGATACACTAAAGGTGTGTGATGGATACACAAAAGGTGAATATGTGATTGATGTACTAAGTGAATGAAGTGTGATTGATACACTAAATGAATGAAGTGTGATAGATACAGAAAATGAGAAGGTGTGTGATAGATACACAAGAGTGAAGTGTGATTGATACACTGAGTGAGAGTGTAATTAATACAAAAGGGTGAATATGTCCGTAATAGATACACAAAATGGGAATGTGTGTGATAGATACACAAAATGAGTGAAGTGTGATTGATACACTGAGTGAGTATGTGTGTGATAGATACACAAGATGAAAGAAGTGTAATTAATACATTAAAGCAAATAAAGTGTGTTAGATACACTGAGTGAAGCAAATGAACGTGTGTGATAGATACACTAAATGAATGAAGTGTGATTGATACACTAAGGCAAATAAGAGTGTAACTGATACACTAAGTGAATGAAGTGTGATTGATACACTAAGGCAAATGAAGTGTGTTAGATACACTAAATGAAGCAAATGAAGTGTGATTGATACACTAAGGCAAATAAGAGTGTAATTGATACACTAAGTCAATGAAGTTAAACGGAATTTCCTCCGACAGGGAATGATACTCGAGAGAGCACTTCTGACCACCATTCTGGCTTGAAACAGGCTTGAGCTTGAGCTTGAGCTTGAGGTAGAGGTACACTCATACTTCGGAGCATTGGCAAGGCCTGAAGAGGTACACACGGGATGTAGTCTCGGAACTTACTGAAGTTGAAACGAACTCAGATACCCGACGTTTTCCTCTTTTGCTTTTGCTTTGCAGTCCGGAACCATTATAGCTTCAGATAGGTCCCGGTCTTACTATTCTCACATGACCTGGGTTGAACCCTGTAGGTTTTGAAAGAACAAATTTTGTTTTGCACAAACATGAAGAATGGCACAGCACTCTGAGCACGAAACGATTTTATTTTTGAAATTGAGAAATGAGTTCTCGACCGGGTATTGAGCCTACGATCGAACACAGTGAAAAAGACTCAACAGCGAAAAACAAAAAGTAAACAACCTAAACACATCGAGACACGCTCGGAACGACTCAAAGCCAAAATCGAGACAAACAAAAAACACAACACTCAGACATGTTACAAAGACGAGAGACCTCTCAATGCACGAGGAGCCAGTTTCTCCGGGTATTATTCCCACCCTTTCTCACTTGTGATTCTCACATCACTCGGCACTCAATCTCTAGTTTTCTGAAAAAGTCCTTTTCTCACTTTTCTCTCAACGCACATCTCTCTATTCTTCAATCTCTCATTTTTTATCCCTCCCCTGGGTGGTTGATGGGTAGACAAGAAGTTGCGGGCTCTTGCCCCTAGCATTCTGCTAGATTCTCTTTCTTCTGCTCACAACAGTGAACTTCCCCCACAGAGGGGTTATGATGCGGCTGGATGCGCAGCAGGTCTGCGATTGGCATCGGTTGATGATGCTCTACTGGGGAGTTTGGGTATGATCAGATCTATCCAGATGATGGAGTGGAAGATCTTGATCCAGATGATGGAGTGGAATATCTTGTTCCATTCCAGTTCGTGCTTCACACTTGACTTGATACCTCGCTACTTGAAGGATGAGAGAGCTTTCTGCATTTTGTTGTTGACTTCAGTTGTGCCTTTTCTGGCAAGTATGCTGGCGACGGGGAAAAGACAGGAAGCCTGACTCAACTGTGCCCCTAGTTCATCATTTTGACCATTTTTTTATTTTGCTTTCTACTAAAACAATTTTAACCAACATGAGAGTTAGATTAACATGCTTGTTCGATTTTCTGATTTAAAATCATGCAAGTCAGGCTATGAGCACTGAAAATTTTCCTTTTTTGGGTCCAAGAAAACGGTCCAGTTTTGGAAAAATGGAATAATTTTCTAGAGAAAACAGTCAACCTCAGTAAAAATTTCCAAAAACTGTTTTTGCAAGCGGTCACTGCTCAACGAGCGTAGAACCCACTCTCGAGATGCGCAACCTCAGATTCGAAGGAAAATTGCCCCTTGCTTGAGGGGAGCTGCATGGCAACGGAAAGTTGCCCCTTGTTTGAAGTGACACCACGGCGTTTTGAATGGCAACGGAAAGTTGCCCCTTGTTTGGATAGCATCGCAGCGTATTTGTAGTCAGTCCTCAGAGCGATGATTACAACCGAACTCTCGGATATAGAGAAGGCAAGGATGGTCAAAACCATTACATGGACACAATCGAATTTGAAGTGTTTGTGGCTGGACTTCAAAGTGAAGTTGCCTACGTATCCCAAACATGGGAATCAAGCCTTACGTAGTTCGGGGTTAAGGTACACTCGGTTATTAACCTCTCCTTTTTATGCTCTAACTTTTGCCAAGGCGCCTATTGCAGGTTTTCGACCTTGCGAGCTTTGTTCTTCTTTCTTTTCAATTTTTTCATTTTTTCATTTTTTTTCTTTTCTTTTTGTATATTTTTTGTATTTTTTTTCTTTTTTTTTTTCTTTTTTTGTATTTTTCTCTTGCCCTAACTTTTGCCTGGGTCGCCCTTCCAGGTTTTCGGCCCAGCGAGCCTCTCAAAGGGTAAAAGTGTAACAAGTCCATGCCAAATGGTTTTGAGATTGAAGCCCTCTGTATCTAGGAGAGTGGCTGTTGTATTGATTTGCAGAAAGATCCACCTTTGGCTCTTCGAGCACATCGGATATTTTTTGCCCCTAGTTCGAGGGGTGCTTCTGATCTAGCTTTGCAAGCTTCTTTTGACGACATCTGATCCTCTTGATCTGACTTTGGTGCCTCTTGTTCGAGGGTTGCTTCAAATCTGGCCACACAGGCCTCACATCATGATTGTCCTTTGAACGTTTTGAATCCAAGTTCAAGATTTGAAAGCAAAGGGGTTGAGTCTCGAGGCCGAGAGCGATCCTAAGCTGCACAATCTCAAGGGCGATTCCACACATGTCTTCGCAGGACCGCGCAAAACATTTTTTTTGAAAGTTTTTAAGAAAGCGACAAATCGCTCGCGCTGAAGACAGTGTAGGACCAATCTGGATCAAAGCTAGGGTCCTTCTCAGTACTCACACTAACAAGCATGATTTCATTCATTAATGGCTTAGCACGCCTCTCTTTCTCTCAATTTGATCAAAGTTTTGCAAATCCCGAGGAATTCCTCCCTCTTTGTTTTCACTGCAGTGTTCAAAAAGGTTTTGAAAAACTTAGGTCAATGCAATAATTTCAAGGCACAGAAAAGACAGAGTTCTTATCAAATACTGTCATCTCATTTAGAATTTCTGGCACAATGAGCACATGGCAGATACAAACACAAGAGTGTGAAAATCACTGCTGTTCCATTCAAATCTTCTGGTGTAACTGGCTCCAAGGCAGAAACAGACTCAAAAGAAAATGAAAAGACAAACACAAAACAAAATGGTGATGTCCGAGGTAACACCCCCGGAATCACCCGACTCCTACATAATAGGACTGACTCGATACAACAAGACAGACCTTAACCAAAAAGACTGACTCAAAACAAAGAGACAGACTCTAAACAAAACAATAGAACTGGCTCAATACCCAAGCCAGAAAGTACAAAAACTAGTATTTGCATACTGCTCAAAACAGTGCGTGCCATTCCCACGTCTGGAGTAAACTGAGTGCCGCCCGCAGGTGGTTCATCCCCCATCACATATTCATACTATCCCCCAAGTTCACTGATCCAGTGGCGATAGACTCTGCTGAGATGGTGCGGCAATGACCTTGTTGTCAAACAAATCCTGTACATCATGGCGCAGACGAAAGCAGCTATCGGTCTCATGACCGGTTTGTTGATGGTACGCACAGTACTTAGTCTGGTCATGCTTTGGAGGGAGAGGATCAGGTAAAGGCCGTTGTTCCAATGGTTTCAGATGTCCCTTCCGGATTAAGACCTCTAGAGCCTTTGACAAAGGCATGTAAAGTGGGGTGAAAACCCTCTTGACTCGGGGTGGATATTTGGTTTTCTATGAGCTACTTCCGGACGCACCGGTGAATGGGGTAGCTGTTTTTGATGTAGTGGTGGTGACCATGCCCACGTCTGAAGTCCTAGCAGCTGCATCACCGCTGGTGGTCGCATTCGAACTGCGGGTAAATGCCCTCCTGGGCTGCTCCTTTTCCTGGTCGATAAGGCCCTGCTTTATAGCGTCCTCGATTTGTACCCCAATCTCATGGAGGTCTGCAAAGGTGGGTAGGGGGAGGACGATCATCTTTTGCATCAGCCTGGGTTGGAGATTGCGCACAATCATCCGTATCTGGTCCTTGTCGGTCGGCCTGGTGGTCATCGAAGAAGCTTTGGCCCTCCAACGGGTTACAAAGTCAGAGAAGCCCTCTTTCTGCTCTTGCCTGGTTGTCTCAAGATCACGGGTTGTGATCTCGATCTGGCTATTGTATGAATATTGTATGACGAAGGCCTCGGCCATCTCTTCCCAGCTTCGTTTCACTGAGTCCTCTAATTTGGCGTACCAGATGGCCGCGATACCCGACAGGGTCCTGCCAAAAAGGAGAGCTTCTGTAATCTTGTCAAGCCCATCGGGCGCAGAACATCTGAAAACAAACTCAAGTGGACCATGGGACCTCCCGACCCGTCAAAACGGCCGATGTGAGGCATCTTGAAACGATCTGGCAACGTCACAGCTGCGTCGGTATATCCATCTTCGATGTCCGGGATGGACTTGACTCCTTGGGATTCTTAAACATTTTTTCCAACTTACTCAGCTTCAACGCTGTGGGGTCCGCTTCGAACTCAAAGGGAGAGTCCGGTACATTGATAGGCGTGGGCGCCTTGGATAGTTCCGGTAGAATCGGGGGCGGAGCTGGCCCCGTTGGAAGGCCTGTATCCTTTGGACATTTTGGACACTTGGCATCTCCTCGGGTATCGGAACCCTTGGTGGGGGAGAGCCTGATGCGAAGCAGATGCCCCGGCTTGCTGCTCTAACCTGGCAATTGTCTCTGCCTGTTGGGCTATGACCACAGCCTGTTGCTCGGTGAATTCAGATTGACGGACAGCATCTTGCTGCATGGCTTTCATACTATCCTGGAGTTGGCGCACCATCTCTTCCAAACTCGACATATTGTCCTGATCTAACTGAGCAATCGGTATATCTGTGTCTGCAGTAGGCTCGAAAATCTCAACCCGACTGCTCAAAGGTCACTGATCTGGTAGCTGTTATACTGGTGGTCTGTGCCTGACTAGCCTTCTCTGGCCCTGATTACCCTTGAACTGAGTCTCTGACCTGACAGAGTCTATCAGCACAAATCTGATGAACCTCGGGAGATATTGGAGCCTTCTGAAGCTATAGTTCCAGGACTACCCCTAGCAAAAGAGAAAATAGACAGCATCTCAGCCCAATTTCACTGGAACAGATATGAGCATAGCGGAACGAATGTGCTCAACACTGATCACTATTCCACAAAGTCACTGCCCCAAAACACTGAGTCTGATACCCGCAGATATGACAGATTCTCAAAAATACTGAGACTGGCACCCGCATGCCTAATACCCAGACTTGCAAACTGGTATATGCATTCCTTGTAGAGATACACTCTAAAAGCACATAGCAGGTAAATGAGAGCCAATACACCCCTATGTTGGGGTAGGGTTTCCCTGTCCTATTTTGTCAGGAGCTAGAGTTTCACTACGCACACAGCGGGTTTCAAACAACCTAACATCGGCTAAGCAACCTGTCCTAGTTTGGAATGGTCACTATGGATTCCGAATATGCACTAGGTCGAATGGTCGAAGAGGGTGCCCTGGTAAAACCGGGGTTTGTGTTCCCATACTAGCAGAGCTCGCAACCGGTCAGCCTTATGGACATGCCTTGACAAGACAAGCCTCCGGCAAACCGCTCAGGAATAGCAGATGGCCAACACGGTATCCTAGGCGCACCAATGCACATGCAATGCAAAGAAACACATAAGTGTAGTCAAAACAAGATATCACGAGTTCGAGTCAAGCTCTCTAAACTCCCCAGCAGAGTCGCCAGAAACTGTAGACGCGCCCCTTGAGGCCTCACTCTACAGTTCGAACTCCCCTGTTTTTGTTTTGTTGCGGTTCTAAATCTGAACCAAAGAGTCCAACTCTGGCAAATCGTTTTGAAGAAAAAAACAGATTTTTTGAAAAGTAGTGCCAAACATGGACTGCTTTGCCAGATTACAGAGACGCCACCTAAATATTTTAAAATGGGAAATTTAGGAAACCCTGACTCAGTGCCGAAGGCCACGTGTCCGTCGTCACCAAAGTAGTCTTGGCTCGGGAGCTTGGGTACGATCGGGGAAGGTCAGCTATGAGCACCCCCTTTCGCCCGGTCCGAAGACCGGCCTCTACTAACCATGATATCCGATTTTGAAAACATTACATGCTCTTGTTCCAATTGTTAACCTAGAATTACTATGTTATGCGCACAGCAAACAAGTATAGACTAGATTGCCTAATTTGGAAACAAGCATTGCATATCCGTTTGTTTGGAAAACAGTTTGAAATTGCTACTCACAAGTAGGCTAAAATACGGATTTCAATGAGTTATTCCAACTCAAGCAATCCAACCTCCACCCACAGGCATTCAAACAGTTTATTTTCATATAAGCACTTAGCCGCATGGCAAGCAGACTGTCATGTTAACATTCACATGTATGCGAGATGCTAAAGCATAAATACTTACATTGTTCTCCGTGCCAAAACAATAAACTAGTTAGCAAAATATGCATGACCTAGCCCATGTTAAGATGACTAATGCAACGCATACAGAGTGCAATTAGACAGGCTCGGCTATCCTAAACATGGCATGTGAAATGCACGAGTAACACGTATTCAAGTTAGATTTGAAATACAATGCAGTTTGTATGATGTACCGAGCCCGATGCATGTCAACAGATGCATGGATGCACGCATGCATTGCATAAGGTATGCTAATTTTAAATATGCCCTAATCTACCATCATAAGCAGGTAAATAAAAGGGAAGAAAGAAATGGGGGTTAGAAGACACACACACACTCACCCACACTTATTACAAATATGCCCTCACACAGAGGGACCAAAAGAATATACAGTCCGAATAACAAATCGCTAAATTAATTATTACATAATTTCTAATCTAATCAAAATAAATGTAAAGAGAAGATGGCCGCAGCCCCCGCCTCGGGATGCGCGAATGATGCATGCTCGATCCGTCTTGCCCGGAAAATCTGCACCATACCACTGCTGCCTCTGTTTTCACTGTCCTGCCTCTCCAAAGACTGCCAAAGTCCTGGGACACGTTCCTTGCACACTGTAGAATACCATCGGCTGGAGGAAATGCCCACCGGCCATGAGGAATGTCCATCGGCTGCTGATGAAGCTATCGGCCATTCACAAATGGCCGGTCGGCACTATATGTTGCCGGTCGGCAGAAACTTCCTGCAGAAGACAGTTTTGACAGCAACAAAGGACAGACAGTGCATGGCATGAAATTTCAAGCAAATGTGTGCACCAACACATCCCTTATCATGATTTTGACTCAAAGGGGTATGTTCCTTGGTCCTCGGACCACCAATTGCGCATTTCGATGCATGATGGCCCAAGAAACCAAGTATGCACTTTGATTTCAAATGTCATGCAAACCAAACAAACACATAAAGCCCAACCTCTATCACTTGATCAAGAGGTAAGGCATGCATGCCAATGTAATGCAACCTAGGCATGTGATCTAGTATGCAACATGGGCATGCAAATGAACAATGTATGCTAGGCGCGCAACTTAAACATGTAAACAAACATGGTATGCAACAACATGCAACGATGGACTTAAACTAACATGGATAGCTCGCAAGCATGCCAAAATCAGTGGCCATAATGAGGCAAGTGAGGCAACACAATACATGGGATGCATGCACAATGCATTAACCAAACCTAAGGCACGAAAATGCAATTCTACCAAAGCATGGCAAGGGATGCAAGATGGCATACAAGCATGTGAATTTCAGCGCTGGAACATAATGCCAAACGGTCCCAAAACATAGCGAAATGACACTAAGTGCATTAAATGGACCCGAAATGCAAGATTAGGCTCATGAAATGACCTATAGCTATATCAAACATGCATAATCTGGACATGAAGCATGAAAACAGAAGCAAGGCAGCCCCAAAACAAGCATTTTTTCAGTTCAAAGCATGGCCAAACAGTGAGCATAGATAGGGCAAAAACAGCATGCAAAAACGGGCCCTCAAGCTAGGTAATGAAGCAAGTGGTAGATGCAAAGCCCAAACTGAAAAAGACCCTTCGACAACACTGAATAGGGACCAAAAATATGACTACTCACAGTTTATGACAACCCCCAAATCAATATACAAACACCCTTAAAATGCAATGCAAGATTAAGGCCACAAGAGGGCTATAACATGAAGTATACAAAACATGCATCAAACAGCCAAAGACCCTTAATGAAACATGTCAAGGGGGTCAAAATATGGCCACTATCAGTTCTGATCATGGCCGAAAAACAGAAGCAAAATAAGCTAACAAATCATGCAAAAATGGGGACCAAAGAGGGGTAATGAAGCAAGTCATACATGGAGGTCCCCAACAGTGTTGAGCCCTTCTTCAATGTTGAAGAAGGGCTCAAAATAAGCCTCTTTACAGTTTACATCGAAGCTCAAAAATACTTGTAAATAAGGCTAACCAATGAAGCTAAAAAATGCAAGTTTAAGGGAAATGGGTGCTTACCCTTGAAGAGTAGCAAACCAGCAGCCCTTGGTCCGAGTTTCTGAGCTTCTAACCTCTGCAAATGTCCTCCAAAGTGCTGGAATGGAGGATGGAGGTGTTGTGCTAGGTGTTGTAGGGCAAATGATGCAAGAACAAAGGTGTTTGGAGGCTTGGATAAGATAGATATAGAGGGTTGTAGATATATATGTTAGATATATATGTCTACTCTCTAGTTTTTTTTGCTCAAAAACTCCAACCCTTGAGCCAAGAGGAGGAAGGGTTCTCTTATAGGCAACCAAACTTACAAGTTAAGCCACCAAGAAGCTCATCCCTCCATACACGTGTATGGAGGGAAAGAAGATGCAAGACAGTTGCCTTAAAATATCTCAAAAAGCAACTGAACAGTAGTCGGCTGGGCAAAAATGTCATTTTGCCAAAAGAGAGTGCCGACCGGCAACAAATAGTGCTGACCGGCAATATACATTGCCGGTGGCAACACAAAACCAGCCGGTGGCCTCTAGCCACTGCCGGTGGTGCAAGGGGATGTCTCACAAGGCATCCTCTGCCTTTTCAAGACAAAACACAAGTGTTTGGTGTAAAACCAGACACAAACAGTCGAGTTCGGAGATCCTGAGGCAAGGCGCGTAGCCGAGAACTCCGGGAACTCCAAACGAACACAAACATGGATGATCACCGGGTGTTCAAATGGTGACGTCCAGGTCTTGAGGACGGTCAAAAATGGGGTGTCTACACCATGCTTCTGCCTTCAATGGCTCTATACCCCCCTGAAACCTAGATTCATTTTCTTAAATTCTTTGATCAAAGCTAAAATGTCGTCCCTATACAAAGCTGGTTGTGGAGGCACTTGCAGTACTGGAGAAGGTGGAGATGGAACTACGTTTCGGCTATTTGTTTGCTCGGCCTGACTAGAGGTGGTACTAGTGTTCTGTTGCCTTGCTTGTCTCAACTCATCGGTCAAACCTTCTACCTTCCTTTATAATTTGTCCAACCTGTCCTTTGAATGATCTCGTCTAATTAGAGGTCTTCCCTTTTTCATGATGCTAAGAGTATGCGAAATGTGACTTTAAAACAAGATGAACAAATAGACAAGTAGACAACTAGCAAATAAACATGCTGAAATCAAGCACACCTTGTCAAACAGCAAGCAATATGATGTAATCCTAACATCATTCTAAGGGAAATCCTATGCTCTTTAGGACTAAATGTGTGTAAATAAACGTACTATAAGGAACTTGTGCTCTGATACTAATCTGTTACGACCCCATTCTACCCCTAATAGAATGATGCCATGATGGCTAGTAATCTGAGATTACCGAAGGCCAACTTACAAAGATTCACACAAATAGAGTACACATATGGGACATACATGTGCGGAAGCAATAAATTTAAATCTAATTAGTCCATAAGAGATGTGCATAGATTAAATGAAATGACATTCATATTTACATGGTTTTACAACTTGAATACAAAGTAAAATAAACTTAATATTACATCTTGATCAAAAGGCTTCTCAAGCCTAAACATACAAAACAAATGATCCACAAAGCTAGAAGCATAATCTTCAAGATGCTACAGAATGTAAACCAAAACATCTTCCAAATAAAGCTTAGGCGACATCGTCTTCTTGCTCAACACCTACATATATATAAAGGAGAGGGGTGAGCTGAAAACTCAGTGAATGATATAAGTAATAAAGGTTTGAATGAATGATATCCAAGATTTTATCAAAATAATACTTATCATAGCTTGTAACAAGACAAAGGATAACCCAAGTTCATCAATCAAAGGCATTCAAAGCTTCTTAGGATGTTTACTAACATCTACATTATACAAATGATGACATTCACTGACAAAACAGAGGAATAACCGACCCAGAATCGATTAAACAAGTCCACCCGTTAGTGGCAAAGGAGATATCTCAAACAAAGGTACTAGTTGCATTAAAGTCCCCTAGCACTAAGGACCTTTCAAGAATTTCATCAAAACAAACATAATACTTCATACAAAAACTAAGGTAAAATCATTCATGCTTGATCAAATACTTTTCTAAAATAAAGCGAAGCTTTTATCAAAACTTTATACCATAATTTTATTAAAAATACCACTCACAATAGCTCTTCAGTTGAGGGGATTAAGGCAAAGATCCAAGACTTACAAGTACATAGTAACTCTACTGAATGTACTTCAAGAAGGCAAGAAGAGATGCTCAAAGATGGTTTTGAAATGCACTCTCAAAACAAGCTTCAAATGAGTAAAATAGATCCCGACATCTCTTTCCAAAATTAAGTCAAAACAAAGAAAAACATGTGTTGGGAGTTAAATCAATGTTTTTCTTCTTGGAAAAGTATGTTGGGTACAAACCAGGTCTTGGAATGGATGCACAGGGATGAGCTAGGCCAAAATGGCCTAGTTGGGTGAACTCAAGAGATCTTGGCTCCACACCTCTTGGCCGAGGTGTGGTCTCCTTGGCTAAGATGTGGACTGCCTGCCCGGGATGTTACAAGGTGTTGGCAAAGGTGTGCAATGGTCGGCCTAGGTGTGCATGCAAGATAGACCAAGGTGCAAGTGATCATGCAAGGTAGGCAAAGGTGAGATGCAATGCTTGGCCTAGGTGTGAGGTCTGGACAAAAGTAGGTCTCGATGACCACACTTACGGAAATGAAGTTTGGAAATCTGGGTTTCCTCTTGAAGAACATGAATGCTAAAATCATGATTTCTTATTCAAAATATGAGATTTCATGATATGAGTTTAAAAACATGGACCTGGATAGCCACAATTGAAGATTTCATGAAAGCAAACACAAAAAACATGGAACTTGATACAAACTTTTGGATCAAAACAAAGCTTTCCTTTAAGAACACAAGAACATCACTTTCTCTCTCTAAAACAAAACATTAAATCAATGCATGGCTCATGAATCATGCTAGATCATGCAATGTAATTAGATTAACATGAAGAACAACAAGAGTATATTAAGAATCTAAGCTCAAAACACAATCCAAATGGTTCAAGGTATGAAAATCAATCTTGGAAATCTAGTTCTCACTCTAAGAACTTCTTCTTCTTCCCAGAGCTTCTCTCTCTTCAAGACAAAGATATGGAAAATGATATGGGTTTCTCAACAACTAGCTGACTAATACCCAATACTGGGACACGTGGCATCATCTAATCACGTCTCCTCAAAAGGTGACAGAATGAAAAGATAAGAGTAGGTCAAAGTGTATACAACAAGTAAGTAGGGCACTCTAACAAGGCAAGGATCCTGGATCAAAACATAGGCTTCAAACAAGTGAAGGATATATAAGTGAGGTCTACCTGATCTCGGCTAGGAGGAGTAACGCTTGGCCTAGATGTGACACACCTCGACCTAGGTTGTACAAGTCAAGGAACAAGATTGCTAGATGTTGGCTAAGGTGCACAACAAGGCTGTAAGGCTCAATGATCAAAGATCTCGGATGCCTAGGGGATGCACATCTCGACCTAGATGATGCACACCTCGGCCAAGGTGCAAGGGTGAAGGTAAAGGTCAACCAAGATGGTTCCAGGATGATCCTAAGTGTTGACGCACAATGGCCTAGGTGTAAGAGGTTCAAATGTGTGACCTAGGCTTGAGGTAACAAAGGTAGATATCCTAGGTTCAACACACAAAGCAAGGAATAAAGCATGAATCTTATACTTAGACAAAACACCACATCACAAAACAAGACATGCTCCCATACTTAGACAAATTTTCAAAGTTCACAACATGCAAGCTTAACAAACCAAAAGCATGTAAATTCTCAAAAATATGACTAAAGCAAAATGAGGGATGTTATAGAAACCCTCTTTTTGTAACAAGGTTTCAACCTTGAATGATGTATGCCCACAGGGCATTTACCTGCCACTTCTTTTGTTGTAATAGAAGTTCACATGCTATAAATTCAGGATAGGAATATTTTGAATGTATTAATACCTATGAATCTTTTGGAAACTCTCATATATTTTAATGAATGAAAAACAACAAAAGAGAAGTTATTTTGTAATGATGAGAGCATGTTGGTTGTTGAGTATTCTATTATATCGAGCATATATGCACAAGATGATATCTATTGAATGGATGAATGTGAGGTTATCTAATGTTTATCAAGATCATGAAAATAGGGGCGTTACTTTTTTCGACTGAATGACTTATGCACAATTGTTGTATCATCAGTAAAAGACATCTTATAATAATATGGTACCAAGTTGAATTTCTCATGAGCCAATGTACTGTAAACTCCTCTAAATTACTATATTTTTCAATTAAATGTTTTTTAAAGTAATTAGTTTCCTCAAAGTATACAGTTCCTTCCATGGCATCACCCTATGAAAAAAGGTAATAAGAACACATTTTTAATATAATATAAAGTAAGTTTTTTAACAATTATCTTATGATAAGAGTTGCAAATACCTATTCATCAATAAAAATCATTTTGAATGTCATATTTCCCCTTTTTTGACGATTAGTCACAGATAATAACCTAATAATCGAGCTTTAACGTTCCAATTAATTCCATATGAATGTGAATCAGCAAAATAAGAATATCTAATAATCGTATTACCTATTAACAATGTAGATGCATATGAGCAAAATATGAATTTATAATTTTTATTTGACATATCTATAGATCCAAAGAAAATTGATAATGAAAATATTAAGAATTTTTAAGAGAAAAATAGTAAAATATTAATTTTACATTCATGTAACAAATAAATAAAAAAATGAGCAATCAATTTCAATTATTATATAACAAATATAATACAAACATATTTTGTAAGGATAAGAATTTTTAATTATCTTTATTAAATGAAAATGAAAAAAGATACTTGATTATCCAATTTTTTGCATACTCAATGTAACATTTTGATAAGATTTAAATTTTGGAGTAATAAAAGCATTGTGTAATTAACAATGTGAATAAAAAAACATAGTTAATGAAGTGTTTTAAAAAGACTTTAATATCAATCTTCAAATGCCATCATGGACATCATGATACACAACATTTTTTGTGTAATTTGACGATTAGTCAATCTTTACCAACAATCAATATCGTCAAGCCCAATGGTATAGTTAGGGGTGTTCAAAAAACCAAATAAACCACAAACCGACCTAACACGCCTGACCCAAATAAGATACGAGCAATTTTGACTAACTATTCAGTCGAAAACGAGTGAAAATCTGATATTTTATTTAAATTTTGATCAAATATTAGGCGCTATATCAACTGATCCAACTAACTCGATTCAACCGAATATGATACATGTATATATAATGTATACACTTTAGTTGAATTGCGAACTTGCCTAGGAAAACTAAAGCTTGTTGAGCCTTATGCTCTTCTCTAAAAGAAAATTGTTTTAGCCTTTTCTTCCCAAGACTTCTATTAACTTTTCTAGTCAAGATTTGACCGCTCACTTACTCCCTTGTCCTGTCATCTTCTCAATCCTCACGTCCACTTCACTATTTTTTATTTATTTATTTTTGAGTCCACTCCTTTCTGCTCTTTCTCTCAAACCTCTCATCTTCTTTTTCTAACCATCACCGACGCTGTCTTGTTTGCTTCTCTCTCTCTTCTTTTGAGAGAGACCTATCCCTCACTCTTTCTCTCTCCCTTTCCCTCATTTTTCATTATCTTTCTTTTGATGACGTGGTGGCAGTGGTAGACGAGGTCAGTCACAATGGTGGCAATAATGAGTGATGGCATTGGCAGATGTGGTGGTTACGATTGCAATAAGCAATGGCGAAGGTGTTGATAAGTGGTGTCGACGACGACTAGCGATTGCGATACTGTTTTAAGTTATGGTATGCGCTTTGTGATTAATTTGTGCATATCTATTTGATTTGAAAACTATCTGTTATAATTTCTGTTCTGAATTTGAAATCGAAGTCTTAAATGATTTTAGAAACCAAAATTGACAAGTTAAATAGACTAATTGGAATATTCAAAACCTTATGAGAAGTTTGATTAAAAATTGATTTGGTTTAGTAAAATTAAGCTTTGTTTAATTAGTCTTGAGCTTTGATTACTTAGCCTAATGTTCTAATTAGTGTATTAAGCTAATCTCATGTATATATATGTGTTAGAAGAAGAGAATGAATTCATTTACTTCATTCTTTTTGCTAAAGAGTTCTTTATAGAGAGAGAGAGAGAGAGAGAGTGAGTGAGCTCTCATCTAGAGAGAGAAAGTGATGTGTGTGTTAAATTGAAGAAGAATTGAAGTAGCTAAGAGAAATCATCTCTAATTGTTGCAGATTAAAGTTGTAGGTAAGGATTCTAAGTCTTGAATTTGTTGAAAGTCCTCCATGCATCACGTTGTAGACACCCCATTTTTGACCGCCCTTAAGACTTGGGCACTATTGATGGTTTGCTTGGTGATGAAAGTTGTGCAGTGTAAGGGTTCGATTTCTTCGGCAAGGAGAGAGTCAAATCCCAACTTCATACCCCATTTTCGGACCAAAACTATTTTGACCAAAGATTTTAGACCTTAAAACCCTCTCTTTCAAAATATTTTTGAAAAGAAGTTTCTACGATGTTCCGAGGCTGGCATTTTGTTAAATGTTGCACCTTTCGGTAAATTGAGCAAAGACAAAGTGGAAATGAATGAAAGAGAGGTGAAATCTCTGAAAAATCTTTCAAAACACCTTATTTATGGGTTTGGAGTTGAAGAAAAGAGGAGAGGAGGGAAGAAAACTAGTTTGGGAGAAGTTCGGCATGAATCCGGGAAGGATCGAAACTGAGAGGCTTTGCTAAAAGGAGCATAACTTTTTTCACAGTTGGAATTTTGATGTGAGACTGCCACCATTGGAAATCTTACTTCCAGGGCTTAAATTTGGACACAAGAATGACCTGAAACGGAGTCCAGATGAAGGAGATATGTCCATTTGAAGTTTGACATGCAGAGCAGATTTTTGCTGTCGACCACAGAAGTAGCCAGTCGGCCAGTTGAAGTAGCTGGCCGGCTAGTTAAGTGGCTGGCACATTTTTTTTGTTGATATTTTGCTCCAGCTGTCCTCCAGTTGTTCCAGCTGTCCTCTAATTGAGATATTTCGACCAAATGCTCATATATTGCTATATATTGAGCCATATCTCTCATTTTGGTGAAGGTGAACAATTTTGAGGAGCCTCTCTCTCTAAAAAAATACTCTCTCTCTAGAAGATTTGTGAGCAAATTCTTCCATCTCTCTAAAATTCTCTCTTTCTCCTCTTGTTTTAGGCTTGAAAGTAAGAATTCCCTACATATTTACATACACATCCTTGATCAGACTTGACCACCATTGGGCTGAGATGCCTTGGGACTTTGTTTGAGCTCTAAAAGGTGGTTTTGGCTCAGATTTTGGCTGGTTTTGCTGTTGTGCTTCAAGGGTAAGCACTTCTCCCTTTCTAGATTGTTTTTGCACACTTGATTTATCCGCCTTTTTCCATTATTTTGTACTATTTTGGGGCTGGTTTTGAAACATAAAAAACTCTAATTTTTGGGGTTCTAAAATGGTGGTTTAAGCCTTGTTTGGCTAGGGGGTGTTTCCTCCCTTTGCTCATTGGCTTGTAAGGCCTTTTGAGCTATCTTTCAAGCTTTTCAAACAACTTCCTTTTGGCCTCAAAACCACTAAATTCTAGAGGAATTTTAGTGGTAGAAAACTTGTTTTGAGGTCCCAAATAGGAGGGGGGAGTCCCCCCCCCTTGTCTTGTTAGCATGTGTTGTTGGCCTACCAAATGAGCGTGTGTTTCTATCCTCTTGAGTCTTAGTTTGAGCATGTTTTTGTGACTTTTTGGACCTCCTATAACTCTGTTTTTTGCTGGTTTGGTCACCTCTTGCATGCTTCATACACTTGTAGTGTAATTCTACTTGCTAGCCTAACATGCTTCATGTCTTAGCCTATAATTCTAGCATGTATTGGCCCCACTCCAGCATGTTTTTGGCCATTATTTAACATGCTCTAACTCTGATTTTGGTTGGTTGGGTCACCTTTTGCTTGATTTTTGTACTTGTAGTGCAATCTCACTTATTAGCCTTGCATACTTAGTGTTTTGGCTTATCATTCTAGCTTATTTTGGCTACACTCCCACATGTTTTCGGCATTGTTTTGACATGCTTTAGGATTGTTTTGAGTGGTTTTGGCCTCTTGGGGCTTGCTTTGTATAACTATGGCATAGTTGGCGTTGCTAGTCTTGTGTTTTGAGACCCCTAGCATGCCTTATTTGTGATGTTTGTGTGATATAGAATCATTTAGCATGTAATTTCAGAGCTTATATCTTTGCCATACTTCCACTTAAATCACTCTTTCAATGCTTTTGAGAAGTTGAGCATTATGCCTTGTTTGTGAGCCAATACTTGAGCATATTTTTCTCGCCATCTATGCTACAAGTCCAGCATGTTTTTGCTGCTATTCCGACCTGCCTTAGGTCTGTTTTGAATGGTTAAGGTCATTTGAGCATTGCTTAGTATGGTTGTAGTGTAAAGGGCCTTGACTAGCTTTGAGTTTTGGGGCCTTTAACATGTTGTGCATGCGATGTTTGCATGTTTTGACATCATTTTATACATGATTTCAAAGCATATAGTGTAGTCACACTCTCACATATTTCACTCCTTTATGGCTTTGAGAGTTGTGCCTTTATGCCTTGTTTATGGGCCAATACATAAGTATGCATTTCTTGCTATTTGAGCTTCAATTTCGGCATGTTGTAGCCTCTGATTTAGCATGATTGAGCTCTGTCCAGAGTTGGTTTGGTCATTTGTACTATGTATTGCATGCCTCATGTGTAATGCTCTTCACTAGCTTTAATGCTCTTGGCCCCTTAACATGTCTTGCATGTATTGCTTACATGATAGAGTCTTGTGCATGCCACTTAGCATTGAAAGATAAGCATATGTGTGTTGCATTGCATTGTGTTTGGATCGGACGTCAATCCAAACACAAGAAATATGGGGCGTTTCATACTTGAAGTGATGAAACATGTCATGTTTCTTAGTCGCCAACACCCTTGACCATGCATAATGGGGTAGAGGCTCTTTGTGTACTGTTTGTGCATTCATCAACATGGTGCAAGCTTGGTCCTCGGCCACCATGCATTGAGGTGCTTGGTTGGTGGCTCGAAAGCCGAGTGCCACGCTCCTTTGAGCTTGAGTCATGATAAGGAGTGTGGTAAGACACACATTGTCTTAGAAATACATTGTTGTGCCTCTATTGTTCTCTGTTGCAACAAAACCAGTAGTCTGTAGAAAAAACTAGCCGACCAGCCAGTGGCACTAGCTGGTCGGCCAGTTTTAAAGGCTGGCAGCCACTTTTTCTGGCTGGCAGCTCACCAGAAGATTCCTGTTTTGAGGTAAAGGCACTCTGGAGGTTGGCACAATTTTCAGAGACCAAGGCAAATGCAAACAGAGGCAATTGACAACATGGTAATGGATTTCCCAGCAAGCGTCAACCGAGCATGCATCTTCAACCTCTTGGAACTGAGCTGAGGCAGTTTGATTTGTAGTTAGCTTTACTTGTTAGTTAGCTTAAATTGGTAATTTAATTAATTAGTTTGTTAATTAATTAAGTGTTGTAATAATTAGTAAGTAGTTTACTAGTTATTCATTTTGTTGTGTAATAATTAATCTAATTAGCTTAATTAGATTGGTTAGTTAGCTTAGATTAGCTTAGTTAATTCATTCGGACCCTCCGTCGAGAGGGAAAAATGTTGTAATAAGGGTGCGTGTGTGTGTGCATGTCTTCCAACCCCCACTTCTTTCTCCCTTTTACTTATTAGCTTTTGATGGTTAGTTTAGGGCATATTTCAATTAGCATACCTTATGCTTGCATGTTCACATCATTCATTTGTATTGCATGCACCGGGCTCGGCGCATCATTCAAACTGCATTGTATTTCAATTTCTATTTGAATACGTGTATCAAGTGTTACATTCATATGCCATATTAGATAGCCGAGCCTATTTAGTTGCATTTTGCATGTGTTGCATTAAGCATTTTGTATAGTTAGGAGCATGCATTGTGTTCTAACTAGTTTCCTGTTTTGGCTTGGAGTACACTGTAAGTGTTTACGCTTTAGCATGCTTGCATGAGTGTGAGTGTTGCCATGACAGTATGCTTGCCATAAGGCTATTTGCTTATTTGATTGACTACATGAATGCCTGTGGATGAAGGCTTGATTGTGTGAATTGAGACAATTCATCAAATGTATGTTTTAAGCCCACTTTGAGGATGGAAAATCATCATGTTTTAAAGCCCACTTGAGGGTGGCAAATCCGTGTTTTAGCCCACCATGATGTTGGCATTTCCAAACCATTTTCGAAAAGCAAACATGAATTGTTTTGTTCCAATTCTCGCGATTGAGTCTATACTTGTATGTTGTGCGCATCACATAGTAAGTTAGATTAATAACCGGAATAAGAACGCATGTGTTTATAAAAACAACATATCATGTTAGTAAAGGTCGATCTTTAATCGAGCGAGCGGGGGTGCTCATTTCAGGACCTTCCCCTTTCATACCCAAGTTCCCAAGCTGAGGCAACTTTGGTGATGACGGACACATGGCCTTTAGCATGAGTCAGGGTTTCCTAAGTTTCCCCAAAATAAAATATTTAGGTGGCAACTCTGTAATCTGGCAAAGCAGTCCATGTTTGGCGCTTTTTGATTAAAATTAGTTTTCCAAAACAATTTGCCGGATTTGGACTCTTTGGTGATTTATCAGTCTTACATTGCACTTTGTGAGATTAGATTTAGAACCGTGACAGGAGTCCGAACTGTAGTAGCTAGAAACCAATCTGCGCCCTCTCCGAAAGGGGGGCGCGCGGAGGAATTTCGGGTGGTCTACACACGTGTTAAGAGAATCGTAGAGTTTATCTAATGGAATTTGAAAAGAAGATGGGTTTTGAACAACAAAATAGGTTGCATACATGTTCATGGAAGA
Source organism: Camellia japonica (assembly GCA_030407325.1). Taxonomy (NCBI): domain Eukaryota; kingdom Viridiplantae; phylum Streptophyta; class Magnoliopsida; order Ericales; family Theaceae; genus Camellia; species Camellia japonica. Next base: position 44,214,732 of record JAPPVO010000059.1, read on the forward strand.
TGTTCTTTGATTTCATCATTTTTAGCTTGAATTTTGAAGTTCTTGCATAAATGTGAGTTATATCATGGTTATTGTTTCATAAATTTATGAACACCATTGCATGTTTTGAAGAACAAAAGAAAAAAGTTGCAAAATCTTACATGCATGGGGTTTTGGTTTGCATGTTTGTGAATTGAAGAGATTTTGAGCAAATGGGTTTTAGACGGGTCATGTATTTGAGTTTTTTTAAGTGTTTCTATGTTTTTGAGCAAGCCATGCATGACCCTAAGTTTTGAATTGTTTGAAAACTCAAAATTTTGTATTGAAAACCTAGATTTTGTACAAACTGTTCAAGTGGTGAAGTTATCGCTCGAGCGCACTTTGTATGCATCTAGCATTTTTGCAGCATTTTGCAAACCACTCGAGCCATCATTAATTAGCTCGAGCGAACTTGGTTATTTGTGCAGACTGCTCAAGTGATAGAATTGTCACTCGAGCTTACATTTCGACCATCCAGTAGTTTTTCAAACTTCCCTTATCGCACGAGCGACAGAATGTGCGCTTGAGTGACCGGCTCTGTTTCAATACATTTTTGGAAGTTGTTCTGTGATCATATCTTCGTTTCCATCCTCTTCTGAGCATTCCTAAGCATGAAACATGACTCATTAGAGACTAATAAGTAAGAAACCAACATGAGTAATTGAATTAAAAAAGAGAAGAAATAATTATTTGATTTGAACAATGTGATTCCATATGTGTGGTTATATGTATTATGTAGGTTGGAACACCAAAATGGACTACCGAATTAATCACGGTGAGTAATGTCTTTGTAAAGATATTTTTCGTATAAATGACTTTGAAATGATTGTGTTATTTGACGTCTTATGAAGTCTATGTTTTGATTACAAGATATTCAAAGAGATAAGTTATTTTTGAGATGATATGATACACTATAAAATTATGTCATAATTATGATATGATAAATTTCTGAATAAGTATTCCTAGAACGATGAGATATGTTTTCCGAATTGTGTATGATATGATAAGTTTCTTAAAATGAGATTTTGTTAAGAATAAATGAGTTTCCTTTTGAAACAACTATTGTAACAATTTGGATAATGTACTTTGATCTTCGGTAACTTCCATTCCGTCTTCGATTTGTCATGTTTGTTCTGTATAAGCTATTGATTTGTTATAAACATTCTGTATAATGTCAATCTTTAATGACCGTTCTGCATTGCTTTGATAATGTATGATTGTTTTGTATGGCTCTGTACCTTTATGTACATTTTGTATGATATCGACTTGTTATAGACATTCCGTATGAAGCCATCCAATGAGGGCGTTCCGAATGCTTCATTTTGTAGTGAACGTTCTGTATGGTATTCTGTCATGTGTTAATAAGGCTTTTGTAAATGTACCAAGATATGTGTAATACCATGAAAGGTTCAAAGAAGGTTTGATAAGCTTAACCTGTTTTTAGATGTATCTGAAAACGCTTTGATTATGTTATTGTCTCTGTATTTCTAAAGTTATGGAACTTATTCATTTAACCTCTTTACATTGAGATTACTCATTGGGCTTTCAGCTCACTCCCTTTATATATATATATACATATGTAGGCGAGCATCAGGAGGACCCGCATTAGAGATTGATTGGAGTCAACCCTTTTTGTAAAGCCACCCAAGATGTGCCTCCGTGTTGAGGCTTTTGCTGTTGCTTTCGGTCAAGCTTTGTTAAACTTTATTTCGTTAAGATTTGTTAAGTCATATTTGTGATCTTGGGTTTTGTATATGATATGAACATTTGTAAATATTATACATATGGTATGATATGTGATGTATATTCCTGCTCATGTCATTTTTGCACAGCCCAATGGACAAATTTTATATTCTTCTTCCGCTTCAGGCCCCATATATTTATTTAAATTTTGAAATTCTAAAATTCTATCTGAGGTCATAGGTAATCTCATGATTACTAGCCGGTCATGACCTAGACCTCTAGGTGCAGATTCGGGTCATGACAGTTTGCCTTCTCCCCCCCACTTTTCCACCATTTTCTCTTATCCACTCGCTCTTTCCATCTGTAAGAATATATGTGTGTGTATGTGTGAGAGTTTAAGTTTTTTTTTAAAAAAAATTTAATTCATTTTTCATAATATTTTCTCTCATCCTATTAGATCTTCAAAGTTGACCGAACCGATCACCAAATCGAGTTTCTTGATTTGGTTGATTTCGAACAATGATTTGATCGATGATGGGTGGATGATTCTATAACCAGAATGTGTCGGTTCGACTGACGAGTCAAGGGTGAACCTGAGCCGAACCGATTCGTGAACACCGCTAGGTATAGTAACACGTGATAAGGCAACACATAACTGACCATGAGAGAATAGAGGATTAAGAAGGTATACGCCAACTTTTTTGTGTTAAAGTTTGGCTCTAACTTTTGTTTATGGTCATTGCAAATGCAAATTTTATGGGGAATTCCTTTAATCGAGAAAGGCGAACGTGTGGCAAAGGTTAAAAAAAGATACGTGGAATGAAAACTCCTTCCCTAATGTTTGAACCCTGTAATCACTTGTGCCTCAATCACTTTATCTCTCATTTTCTTAACAATAAAATGGGTTCCATTAATGGACCTTGATATTGATTGAGATTTCTTAGTAACATTATAGGCGCTTTTTGAGTTCAAGGTAATGCCTTGGAATTCTTGGAAAATTTAATCAGAGCAACAATTCTGGTGGATGCATGCCTTATTCAATGTTATCACCCTTAGTTGGACATATCATATATGCACTTAGGTATTTTCAAGATTCTTCAAGCAACATTGATAGCTTTATGATATTTAATTCATCAACATTATCATCAACATTTTTTGGTGCTAAGATGGCATGTTCTTTCAAGTAAAAACTTTTATTGTATCTAATACTTAATTTGGAATAGATTGCATGGATCAAATCATGTAAATCATGTGATCCATTTCTAATCAAGAATTGTTCTAAAAGAAGATGTTTTTTAAATATTTTTTCAAAGAGTTCACCTCCCTTTCATTTATTTCCACTTTCTCCTTACTCGGTTTACTGAAAAGTGCAATATTTTAATTAAAATGGGAGCCTCGGAACATCATAGAAACATTTGGAAAAATATTTTGAAAGAGGGTTTTAGGTCTAAAATAGTTTGGCAAAAAATGTGTGAAGGTTGGGATTAAAGCTCAAATTCCATCTTTCTTACTAAAGATTCTATGAGAAACACATTCTAATTACCATCATCGGGTAATCAAAAGAAAGCACCCACGTTTTAGGGCCAGTCAAAATGGGGTGTCTACAGGATGTATCTGTCACGACCCGAACCCGTCCCTATGGGTTAAGGCCATAACCGGCCAGTAATCGTGTGATTACCTACGGCCTCAGACCAAATAAATCAAACTCATCAGAGATAAAGGGGGGCCAAACGGAAGCAATTCAAAAACTTTGTCCATAGAGCCATGCTTAAATGCACACCATAACATTCCAAACATTTACATGTTAATAACTCACATCAAGATATGTACCAACACAAAACGCTGTACATACAGGATCATACAGATTTAAGTCAGTCAAACCCAAGTCTTATATACAAAAGTAGTCCAACATATTCGCCAACATAACAAAACTATAACAAGGTCAAAGGCGAAGACAGTCTCGTGCGTGAGACGTTTGGGCTGACTCCTCAAAACTTAAACTGTTTCTCACAAGTTCACCAGGGCTGGTTCTGGACGTCCCTTGGCTCACCTACATGTACATGAATGAGCGTGAGCGAATGCCCAGTGAATAATATCAAATGAGGAAGATATATAAGTAATCATTGAAACAGTATAGCAAACGGCATTCGGCCCAATCATTTATATCCATCGGCCTTTGGCCCAATCATCTATATCCATCATTCGTATCCATCGGCCTTCGGCCTAATCATTTACATCTATCATTCATATCCATCGGCCTTCGGCCCAATCATTCATGTCTATCATTCGTATCCATCGGCCTTCGGCCCAATCATTCATGTCAATCGGCCTTCGGCCCAATCATTCGTATCAATCGGCCTTTGGCCCAATTATTTATATCAATCGGCCTTTGGCCCAATCATTTATATCAATCGGCCTTTGGCCCAATCATTTATATCAATCGTTGTCCACCATTCAAATTAATGAGCTTATAAGACCTACATACGAGTAAACAATTGGACAACAGTATATTTCAAATATCTTGTTAAGATATTACTCACAGTGATCGGCTTGTGGATTTGTCCTGGAACTCGACCCTACACATGCTATGAACACAAAAGGGTCACTAACAATTCAATCCATTCAAAATTCACATTTTCCTCTTTAGGCTTCATTCTTATCTCTTTAATTCAATTACAATGCTCAATGTATGCCTAAGAGTGTTTAGGAGTGAAAGAGAACGGAAAACAGAACACAGAATATATAAACAAAATTTCAGAAAATAGGGTCCCCGCTCGAGCATCAACTCCCCCGCTCGAGTGGACCCTTAAGGCCTGCAAAAGTACTGGTTGCATGAAAAATACGCTCGAGCGTGGAATAGAGCGCTCGAGCGGAAGGCCTGTCTACAAAACTCCCCGCTCGAGCGTGAGATATCCCGCTCGAGCGGACATCCAACTCTGCAAAAAGTGCTGGGAGCACGATTTTCCCGCTCGAGCGTCATGTTCCCCGCTCGAGTGGACCTCAAAATTCTGGGAAACCTAGATTGGTGTTCTTGAGCTTCATTTCGACTTCCAACCAACCATTTATGCATGTTATGGCTCAAATTGCACATTTACACATGTTAACATGCTACCAATACAAGATTACAACATTAGGAAGCTCAATTTCATAATTTACCTACATGCATGTCCCAAAATATCTCAACTCATCACCAACATGCTCAAATTCAAACATGCAAAGCTTACTCTTTCATGATCTACTCTTGTATGTAAGAAATACACATTATTCACAACTTATTTGGTGAAGAAGTGGTCATCCACATGGATTTCATTCAAACTTCAACATAGATTACACAAATTAGGCTCAAACATGGAAATCTATAACAATTCTTTACATGCATGCTTCTATTAGCTTGAAATCCAACATATACAGCTCAATCCCCTCACATTCAAACTAATTCATGCTCTTGGCCATCTATTAAACTTGAATTCACAAGATAATGACTAAAAATGCATGAATCACTCACCAAGGAGTTTAATCTTCACAATCTATGGCAATTTTTGAGCTTAACCTCCAAAATTTCCAAGCTTCAAGCCAAACCCTCAATCTCCTATCCTCTCTTCTTCCAACCGACCCTCTCTTCTCTTCTTTGAGTTTATTATCAATCAAAATGAGGCTAGGGAGAGAGATTGAGTGTTTAAAGCCTTGACAACAAAACCCACTAAGGCTAATATTATAATAATAAAGTAGTTGGGCTCTAATTCATCAATTTAATCGATTTAATCTAACCCGAATCAATTTTCAATTAAATTTCACCGTAGGCTCTAAAAATTATGCCAGTCACAATGGCATAATCAATTTCGGGTTCGGGGGCCGATAAGGCCCTCAATTTAATTTCCAAAGCAGATTATTCAAACAGATATGCCTACGGTGAACAGATAAAACTTCAAAATCACATATATTCACATGACGGCACATAAAATCATGCTAAACACATAATTATATTCAAATTAAGGACCAATTTAGCATATTACGGAATAGGGGTATCACAGTATCAGCGTAAATGCACTCTCTGATTATACGACTTGGCATGTTGTTGCTGATATTGTGCCATATTTACAAGGGCCCAGTCTCGACGCTCCTCAAGTAAATTCAGGTCCAAGGCAAGTATCATTATGTTTCGGCTTATGTCAAAAGTTTTTGATCTAATGGTCAGCAAGCCAATCTCAATGGGAATTGTAGCTTCTATTCCAAAACACAAGGTGAATGGTGTTTCCCTGGTGGACTTTCGGGGTGTGGTGCGATGAGCCCATAATACGTTTGGCAATTCCTCAACCCACTTCGCTTTGGCCTTCTACAATTGCTTTTTGATGTCGTCTAAGACTACTTTGTCGGAAGCCTCTACCTGGCCATTACTCTGTGGATAGGCTGGCAAAGAAAAATATAACTGAATACCATACATGTCACATTAGTCCCGATAAACACCGCAATCAAACTGAGTGCCGTTATAAAAAATAAGTGCTCTTAATATGCCGAATCGAGTAATAATATTCTTCCAGACAAAACGTTTGACATCCGCATCCTGTATATGTGCTAATGGTTCTGCTTCGACCCACTTTGTGAAATAATCTATTGCAACAATTAAGAACTGTTTATTTCCCTGAGCCCTTGGCAGCGGTCCAACTATGTCCAAGCTCCATTGGGCGAAAGACCAAGGACTGGTGACTGAATTCAGTTCTTCGGCAGGCAAGTGAGTAAGGGGAGAAAACTTTTGGCATTGCTCATATTTTTTTATGTAGCCCTCAGTGTTAGTACATATAGTTGGCCACCAGTACCCCTAAGTGACTGCTCGATGGGCCAATGACCGTCATTCTGAATGGGCGCCACAACTACTTTTGTATATTTCAGCTAGGAAATCTTCGACTTGGTCTGGATGGACACATTCCAAATAGGGCCCGGAGAGAGATTTCTTATAAAGTTTTCCGTAGGGGTCTAAGTAATATCGTAGAGCTTTATTTCGCAGTTTGTGGGCTTCATTTTTGTCCTCTAGAAGCTGTTCTGAAGAAAGAAATGCAACAATGAGATCCATCCAACTTGGCCTTCTTTCGATGGTAGCTGCGATGAGAGATTTAAGAACGATGATACTCGGCTCTGGAATGAAACCCATTTCGATGATTCGCTTAACTTCTGAATTTACGATTGAAACCAAACAGGCGAGGGCATCAGTATGTGTATTTTGATCATGAGTAATATGATTCAATTCATGGTGGTTAAATTTCGTGAGCAAGGAATTGGCTGTTTTCATGTAAGCTACCATGCGGTCATTCTTAGCTGCATACTCCCCCTTTAATTGATTGATGACCAGTTTGGCATCGCAATAAACCTGCAAGTGCCTGGCTCCCATATGAAGGGCATTTCGGGGGCCGACTAACAATGTTTCATATTCGGCCTCGTTATTTGAGGCATCAAAGCCTAATTTGACCGATTACTCAACTATGGCGCCTTTAGGGGTTATGATCACTACTCCCGCCCCACTGTCGCGCTGATTGGATGACCCGTCACAATATATATGCCAAACATCCCCAACATACATTCTCCATTCTAGCTGAAGCTTATGGGTCAACTAGTTGGGGCTTAAGTCTTCATGACATCCTCTAAATTCGGTAACAAAGTCGGCCAAAACTTGCCCTTTGATAGCCGTTCTTGGTAAAAACTGGAGGTCATACTTGCCGAGTTCCAATGCTCATTTTGAGACTCACCCTGACGATTCTACACTACGAAGTACCGAACGGAGAGGATAATCCATTAACACCTTAATGGTGTGAGCTTGAAAATAATGCATTAGTTTTCTAACAGCCATTACAAGAGCCAAAACAAGCTTCTCCAGAGGTAGATATCAAGTTTCAGCGTCCACCATCGCTTTATTAACATAAAAGATAGGCTTTTGCTCGTTGAGTTCTTCCTTCAGCAATACGACATTTACAGCTTGATCAGACATTGCCAGATATAGAATGAGCACATCGCTTGGAGATGGGGTTGTCAAAAGTGAGACGGAGTTGAGGTATGTTTTCAACTCGTCCAGAGAGGTCTGGCATTCGGGGGTCTAATTAAATGCTTTTCCCTACCGAAATGTGTGAAAGAATGGTCTACACCGGTCCAAAGAGCGGCTGATGAATCTGTTAAGGACTGTAGCCATCCTTATCAATTTCTGTACCTCCTTAGTTCATCTTGGTGAGCTGAGTTCTAGGATGGCCTTTATTTGCTTTGGATTAGCCTCTTTCCCACGATGATTCTCGATGTAGCCAAGAAACTTGTCGGATCTGATGCCAATAGCACATTTCGAGGTGTTGAGCTTCATCTTGTATTTCCAGCGAATGTCGAAGGTTGCGGCTAAGTTGGCTAAATAAGCATTCTTTTCTTTGGATTTCACCACCATATCGTCGATGTACACTTCCATGGTTCAGTCTATTTGTTCTTTAAACATGGTGGTGACCAGTCTTTGATATGTTGCCTCGGCATTTTTCAATCCAAAGGGCGTGACCTTATAACAATAAGTTCCACTTGGGGTGAGGAATGCCGTTTTATCCTGGTCGGCTGGATCCATGGCGATTTGGTGATAGCCCCTGTTAGCGTCTAGGAAGCTCATACGCTGATGTTGAGCAGTTGCATCCTCGAGTTGATCGATTTAGGGCAAAGGAAAGTAGTCCTTGGGACAGGCCTTGTTCAAATTGGTGAAGTCCACATAAACACGCCATGATCCATTTTTATTCTTGACTACCATGGTGTTGGACAACCATGTGGGATAAGTTACTTCCCGAATTGCCCTAACTTTCAAGAGTTTGTTGACTTCGTCAACTACGGCCAAGGCATGCTTGATAGCTGATCGGCGGCTCTTCTAAATGACTGGCTTGGCTTTAGGGTCAATATTCAAGCTGTGCATGGCTACGTTGGGGTCGACTCCTGGCATCTTATAACATATCCATGCAAAAACATCAATGTTGTCGAGCAAGAAGGAAACCAGCTCTTGTCGCTTTGCTGTACTAAGACAGGTACCAACTAAGAAGAACTTTTCTAGATCATGATTGATTTTTACTCGACCTAGATCCTTAGTTACCTTTTCAGTCGAGGTTTTGCCGACATCCTCTAGGCTCTCCCAGTCTGGGACTTCTATTGAGTTTACTTCTAGTTCCCTCGACTTCTTCACTGAAGCGGTGAGATAACAATCCTTTGCCGACTTTTGAGAGCCCCGAATCTATTCGATGCCATATTGAGTTGGGAAACGAAGAAGCTGATGATAAGTACTTGGTATGGCCTGCATCGCATGCAACCAGGTTTATCCCATGATCACATTGTAAGGTGATGGAAGCTTGACGATTAGGAATTCCATATTTAGTGTTTTGGTGCTCACACGCACTAGTAATATTATTTTTCCCAAGGGGTACTCTGGATTGGTGTTAAAGCCAAATAAAGGATAATCAGCCGGTAGAAGATCCGAATTATTAAAGCTGAGTTTATGGAGTGTCTTGTAATACATTATCTCAGAAGTGCTCCCTTGATCAATCAAGACACGTTCGATAACGAATTTATTCACTCGCAATTCGATCACAAGGACATCATCATGCGGGAGGGTCACTTCTTCGAGATCGGCATCGAAGAAACTAATCTCATTTGAAAACCAAGGTCATTTGGCTGCCGTATACGGTTAGATGGGGTTGATTGTTGTAGTTGCATTGTGTTTACTCTGTTTGGATGCAGCGAGCTATATATCATATGAATTACACCGAACGGAGGCGAATCTGGGCATAGAGACACTGCGTTCGGTGGACTACTTTTGAGATATTCAGGCAATCGGCCATCTTGGACCAATTCCTCTAGGTGATCCTTCAAGGCATAGCATCTATCAGTCTCATGTCCATGATCTTTATGATATTCACACTTCCGATCTCTTCGTCTCGTGTCAGGAGGTCTGATCATCTTAGCTAGCCGTTTAAAGAAAGGTAGATGCTAGATTTTAGGCAGGATCTTGTTGATCGGCTTGGACAACTCTGCGCATTTCTTGTCTGACCGCCTTGGGCGCCTTCTTTCCACCTAATACTGTTCACTCGACCAATGCGATTCTCAGTGATTTTCTCTTCTTGACCGACCTCTTGATTCCAAACTTCTCATTCTTTCTAAACTTACAGTACTTAATGGCTGCACTAGAATAGGTGTTGTCATTTCTACAGCTTGATGGCTAGCCTTTACTCGGATTGCATTATCTTTCACCTTGTAGTACTCTTCAACCTTCTTTATCAAGGCCCAACTTGTCTTGAGAGGCCTTCTAGTCAATGAACTTCTGAGTGGGCTATCAGGATATAATCCCATCTTAAAAGCAGTAATGGCCATGGAATCATTGCATTCATTATCAACCAGATTAAAGCACTCCCAATAGCGCGCTGAATATTCATGCAAAGTTTCATCCTGCTTGATTTTCATTGCCCACAATGAGTTTGCTTGCTTTTGTTGGGTCTTATTAGTGACGAATCTCACCCTGAAAGACTTTTGAAGCTGATGGAAACTCTTGATTGAAGTCGGTTCAAGTTTGTAATACCACCTGACGGTTAGTGGTCCTAAGCTATTGGGAAATATCCGGCACATGAGTGCTTCATCGTCTGCATGTAATGTCATTGCTTGTTTGTAATGACGAATATGGCCTGTAGGGTCCAACTTGCCGTCTTATAGAGTAAACGTTGGTGACTTAAACATTTTAGGTGAAATGGCTTGGCAATACGTCGCACGAAGGAATCATGTTTGTCTTCTAAATCCGAGTCGTCGCCTCCTTTCTTATGCCCGCATTGCACATGTGGACTTCCTTCGGATGAGCTTGAAGTGTCCACTCGACCCTTTTGTCTGGACTCTTCAGGTGATGAGTCTGATGTACTGCTACTGTCATGTCTCCGACGCTGATGTTGTTTCTTAACTCTCTTCTTTGGCGATCGGCCTCGATCACGGTGGGATGCATTCTGCTGGGACTTCACCAACTCCTGGCACAGACACTCATTATCAGCTGCTATGTCTTCCAGTCACTGTTCATCTCGTCTTGCTTGGTCTATCAAAGTCTACGTGGTATCTTTTACTAAGGTTGATGGCATAGGAGTTACTAGGTTAAAGTTCAAAGATCTTCGCGCTGGAGTATTTGTCGGACCAAATATGAGCAAAGGATCTTATGTTGGGTTTGCTATGGACAAGTTTGAGTATTCCCACAAATGGCGCCAATTGTGGAGATGTGAATTTCAAAAATACTCCTTGGATCCAGACGAGCCTGAAAGATCCTTGCTATGTCACCTGAAACAGATAAACAACTCCGGTCGGTGGTACCGGAATTAGCACTCTGATGGTCTAGTCAGTTCTATGTTTAGGTAGTTGATATTTTATATATCACGACTCAAACTTGGCCCTAAAAGTTTGGACATGACCGGCCTGAACTTAGGCCTCAATCCCAAAAGATCAACACATATTTATATCATATTGGGGCCTAAACGGAAACAATCAGCAACAAAATGAAAAGCCCATTGAGCAACGTCTAAATGCCAGGATCTCAAAACACTTTCATCACATACCATAATACATACATAGTCCACATATGCATATATATAAATATATACAAGTCCAATATATGGGGGTATCATCAAAATGTCAAAGATTTAAAAGTTATACATGCTAACAAAATGTTTGACAAATCACTAATGACCTAACATATGTGTGTTATAGAAGGAACTGCACAAAAGGCAAAAAGGCATCACTTTAATTGGCTTGACACAACAGGGTCAACAAAAGGCTGCCGGAGCTGAACTAGGGCTGGCCCCAAGTTGATTACCTACATAAATATACATAAAAATAGAGTGAGCGAGGCTCCGTGAATAACAACAATGTAAGGAGGTTCGTGTGAATGAGCATAAAACATAAAGAATATAGTTTCATAAATCATGTGCTTGTCTCAGTCATAAATTCATTCCAAAACCGCCTCGGGCCCAACATCATACAGAACGACCTTAGGCCAACATAACACAGAACGGCCTTAGACCCAACATAATACAGAACAGCCTTAGGCCCAACATATCAACAGTTGTTTGTAACATTATAGGGTAGATGGAACATCGGCATGTCTCCATCTCCCTTGGCTTTAGGCCATGAGTCAATAATAATCCATATCTTTATAGGGTAGATGGAATATCGGCATGTCTCCAGCTCACTTGGCCTTAAGGCCGTGAGTCATAAGTAGTCCATATCAGAACGGCCTCGGGCCCATCATTTACAACAGAAACAAAACAACCTCGGGTTCATATCTCATATGCCATTGTTCAATCATTCTAATTATTTGATCAAACACAACTTATATAAGATATGCCATTCACTAGTAAAGTAGATAAGGTATTGAATAAAACATATGAGTACAATATGTGAATAAAACATATCATTACACTACTATTACTCACAGTGATGTGGATGAACAACAGTCCCTTACTGTACGCGACCTACACATAGCATACAACTCACAAGTAAGTCACTTTCTTTAAGCTTTCTCTTTCTATTCAATGTCCGATTCGTTAATTTGTGTTAAATTGTAAGCATTTCAGAAGGATCAAATGTATATATTAATAATTTTAGAGGGTCAAATAGAGGCAAGGAAGTTGACAGAAATTTTCCCCATGGGCCGCACGTGCTTTTATTGCAATAAGCTCCAGTCTGTCTCCCCTGTTTTCCACACGTACAGTTGTGAGCCTTGCATGTGCAGCTGTACATTCCGCACATGCGGTTGTATGCTCTAGTTGAGCAGTCCGAAATTCATTAAAAATCCAACTTTTCAAAGGCATCTCAAGGCTCAATTACAAGCAAAATTCCTTTCAATAACATGACATAGGAACATACTAAACATGATTCTCAAACTTAAATAGATCATAACTCCTTTTTAGTAAAACATGTACAACTCAAACAAGATACAAACATGTGTATATATATAAGAGTTCAAAACATGCAAGGATTAAAGATTAGAAGATAAGTCCTCTAAAGTTAACTTAAAATACTCTTAAAATACAAGAATCAACTCTCAATTAGATCAAAACAATGAATCTTGATGATTTCCATGGATATTTCCTCAACAAGATCTTTATATCAAAACCCTAACTTATGTGAGTGAAAAGCTTCATTTAAATGCTTGATGACAATCAATTGAAGAGAACTTTAGGATATTTAAGTTGATTTACACTCACCTTGAACTTCAATCTTTGAATCTCCTCAAATTCTTCAAGCTCTTAGTTGATTTCCTCTTTTTCTCTCTCTCTTTTCTCTTCTCCTATTTCTTCCTCCAGGAGATATTTTAGTGTTGGGGAGCTAAGTCTTCTAGGCTCATATAAGCGCCTTCTTATATCTATCTTTAAGTTATGAGTCTAAATAAGCCTAGTTAAGAATTGGGCCCAATTTAAATCAATTTAATTCGTTACGAATCAAATTTTTACAGAAATTCATATTATGGCCTAAAAATCATGTTAATCATATCTGTAAAGTCAATTTCGAGTTATCGCGCTTTTAAGGCTTCCAATTTCTAGTCCAAATAATTCAATTTCAACAGATTTTTCTCACAACCGACAGATATGATTCCATAATCATATAATTCACATAATTAAACACAATTTCACATGGAATTTCACATCAAGCATATAATTACACATATAATTAAAGACTTAAAGCATATAAGAGGGTCGGGTTATTACATTATATTTCTTGGAGTCTAAGTTATTTGCACATACCTCTTTCCTCAGGTTCATTTCCTCTTTTATAGAGTTTTTCTCTGGTCCCACTTTCTTGTCATGCTTTTTTGGGATGGGCTAACATAGTTGTCCAACGAGACCCTTCCGACTACCATGGAATACTTGGCTTCGGCACGTGGTATGAATATCTCTTACTCGACATCCCATGTGGCCCTTAACGCCTATTCGGCAACGACCCATAACCTAATGGGCTTTGGCCTCATGGTCCAATTGACAAGTTTAGTTCAAAGTTGATTATTTATATTCGGCTCCCACAACTAATTTTATTAAAAACTGACATCTACATCAAAAGTTATATTATTTTAAAGTTTAATGTTTTGATAATGGTGGTATGTGTTGGACTTTTCAAGGAAAACTTTTTGTGCTTATCCTTAATGCATTAAAGTTTTATTATGAGCGGGTTTTGATCAAATCCCCCCAACATAATTAATCCAAAACAATCTCAATATCATGGTTAACTCTCATTTTTAGCAATTAACACATTTACACAATCCATATTAAACAAAACATAACAATTATTTAACTTTACCCATTTTCAATTTATTAAGCCAATAACATTAAATTAGGGATTTTCCCCCCTCTCAACATAAACATGATAAATTACTCCCTAATTAACCAAACAACAACCAATTTAACAATTACAACGCCCAAGTATCAAACCCTAGATCCCCTTTCATGATTTTCGAAAAATTCATAATAAATATGATTTTTATGCAATAAAGTCTACCATATGTCTACCTATAGACAAAGTATTGAAGAAGAGCAAACAAATCCCTACCTCTAGCAAGAAAAGGGGAGAGCCCATAAAACCAACTTCGACAAAAACACGATCCACTCAAAATACTTGAAACCTCTCTTCGTGCTCTACGTTTTGGTATATGGAACTAGGGTGAGATTTTAAGTAGAATGGGATGAAATCCAAGCTTGAAAGCTTAATGGAGGAAGGAGAGAGAGAGAGAGAGAGAGAGAGAGAGAGAAATGATCTAGATTTGACCAAAAAGCCCGAACAGACTGCACGAGAGATGAAACTTGCACTCGAGTGTCAGAGACACAAGACCGCTTGAGCTAAGAAACCTTTGCTTGAGCGTAGAACGTACACTTTCATAATCTCAGACCTGCAAAAGTACTGGATGACCCACAAAACCGCTCGAGCGAACAATCCGTCACTCAACCGATGAAGAAGAAAATTTTCATATTGTTACAAATTAATACAAATGCGGTCAGGTTGATGGCAAAAACGTGCGCACGTATGGCCAAGTCATAATCAGACGTCGATCTATGAGGTAAATTCATAGACGAAAGTTGGCATGAGGCTATATTTTGGTACCAAGGTAAACATGCTCAACTAAGGTTGTCACCTCATTATAGTGTGATCAAGTAGGAGATGTAGGTATAAGAGGTGATCACACCATAAGTTGGTAGACCATTTCACACCCAATCTCATCTCTTGTGTTGGTAATGAACCTTTCCTGCAGGAAGTAGAATTATCCAGTATTTGTATTCCAAATACCATGAGACACAATACTACATGGAAAACGTATATCCATGAGAAGTTCATATCCTTTGGGAATAGTTGTGTCCATTAAGAAGAGTTGTTATACAAACTATAAATAGATGGGTTCTTGGAACCATCTACTTCACTTGAACTCTTTTCATATAACTCTCTCAACGCTGGATAATTCTAACTCTTGTGTGATATCTACCTTAACGAGAATTCCGATCATCAATACGGTACATAATAATCCTTCAAGAATGCTCCTTAAATAGAAAAGGAAAACAAAAACACACTATGAGAGACTAGAAATTTTGTTTTTCTCACTCTTCAATGATAATTACAAAACACAATCATTTTCTTTTTTTTCCAAACATAATAGTTATAAAACACAATCATTTTTTTTTCCACCTAAACAAGAGACATTTTTTTTCTCACCCCAAGTGTAATGTAATCTTCATTTGAAGAAATTGTTAAAAGTAGAAGTTATTACCATAGCAAAATATTTGACACCCACTTATGTTACTTACCAATTAATTGAAGAGAGAGAAAGACTTCTTTGGTGACATGAGAGTTTATAGAAGTAGAATTGAAGAAGGGGACTGAAATATGAGTAAAGGGATGAAACAAGTATGATTGATGATAGTGATATAATAAATTACTTTTTTTATTTTTCTTATAAGGTTCACTTTGAAAAAGCCTTCCGAAAAAAATACAAAAAAAAGGCCCCTCACATGAATGTTCTGTGTACTAAAATATGACCACACAACAAATACTCTAATCTTCGTCTTAGAGTTCTGGGAATAAAGTCGAAGAGTACGCACTTATTATCGAGATCCACGCCTAAGAATAACTAACCTGGTCACTAGTCAATTGGGGGGATGCTTCGATAATAAAGAGAGTAAACAAATCTCGAAATATAACAATAAGCACAAATTCTTACATAGCTTCGACCCATGGGGATCTCTACCTTTGTATAGAGTACCTTGCCTCCTCTTAGAGATTATGTAGCACATGTGTTCTTTAAGCCATTAGAAAGTGTATTTAATTCCATTATTTTTGTTATTGGGGTCTTTGTTTTGGTGTATTATTGTATTGGTGGAGCGAAATTTGGTCTAAACATGTGTTCTTTAAGCCATTAGCTAGGGTTTCACTACGCACGCAGCGGTTTCAAACAACCTATATCGGGTAAGCAACCTGTCCTAGTTTGGAATGGTCACTACGGATCCGAATATGCACTAGGTCAAATGGTCAAAAGGGTGCCCTGATAAAACCGGGGTTTGTGTTCCCATACTGGCAGAGCCGGCAACCGGTCAACCTTATGGTCATGCCTTGACAAGACAAGCCTCCGGCAAACCGCTCAGGAATAACAGATGGCCAACACGGTGTCCTGGGCGCACCAATGCACATGCAATGCAAAGAAACACATAACTGAAAGCAAAACAAGATATCACGAGTTCGAGTCAAGCTCTCTAAATTCCCCAGCAAAGTCGCCAGAAACTGTAGACGCGCCCTTGGGCTTCACTCTACAGTTCAGACTCCCTTTTGCTGTCGGTTCTTAATCTGAACTAAAGAGTCCAAATCCGGCAAATCGTTTTGAGAAAAACAGATTTTTTTTTTTTGAAAGAAGTGCCAAACATGGACTGCTTTGCCAGATACAGAGTCGCCACCTAAATATTTTTTAATGGGGAAATTTAGGAAACCCTGACTCGGTGCCAAAGGCCACGTGTCCGTCATCACCAAAGTTGCCTCGGCTCGGGAACTTGGGTACGATCGGGGAAGGTCAGCTATGAGCACCCCCTCTCGCCCGGTCCGAAGACCGGCCTCTACTAACCGTGATATCCGATTTTGAAAACGTTATGTGTTCTTATCCCGGTTATTAGCCTAGATTTACTACGTTATGCGCACAGCAAACAAGTATAGACCAAATCGCTTAAATTGGAACAAAACATTTCATGTTTGTTTTGAAAATGGTTTGCTACTCGCAAGTAGGCTAAAATGAAGATTTTGCCACCCTCAAGTGGGCTTTAGAAAAGATGGTTTTGCCACTATCTAGTGGGCTTAAAACTCACAGTTTTAATGCATTATTCCAACTTAGGTAATTTGACCTCTGTAACATGCCCGCGGGGGACCTCGCTACAGCTCGGACTCTTCCGTTTTGTTTGGATGGTGCGGTTCTCAATCCGAACCAAAGAGTCCACCTCTGACAAATCTTTTTAAAGGAAACAGATCTTTGAAAAAAGTAGTGCCAAACATGGACTGCTTTGCCAGATTACAGAGTCGCCACCTAAATATTTTTAAAATGGGAAATTTAGGAAACCCTGACTCGGTGCCGAAGGCCACGTGTCCGTCATCACCAAATGTCTTGGCTCGGGAGCTTGGGTACGATCGGGGAAGGTCAGCTATGAGCACCCCCTTTCACCCGGTCCGAAAACCGGCCTCTACTAACCGTGATATCCGATTTTGAAAACATTATGCATTCTTATTCCAATTGTTAACCTAGAATTACTATGTTATGCACACAGCAAACAAGTATAGACTAGATTGCCTAATTTGGAAATAAACATTGCATATCCGTTTTGTCTCGAAAAACGTGTTAGTTTTTGCTACTCGCGAGTAGGCTAAAATACGGATTTCAATGAGTTGTTCCAACTTACGCAATCCAACCTCCACCCACAGGCATTCAAACATTTTATATCACATAAGCATTTAGCCGCATGGTGAGCATATTGTCATGGCAACATTCACACGCATGTGGTATGCTAAAGCGTAAAACACTTACATCGTACTCCGTGCCAAAACAATAAACTAGTTAGCAAACATGCATGTCCTAGTTCATGTTAAGTGGCTAATGCAACACATGCAAGGATGCAGTTAGAGTAGGCTCGGCTAACCTAAAATGGCATGTGAAATGCAATCATTCGATGCACGTATTCAATTTGGAATTGAAAATATGGTGCAGTTTGTATGATGTACCGAGCCCGGTGCATGTAAACAAATGCATGGATGCACGCATGCATTGCATAAGGTATGCTAATTTAGATGTGCCCTAATCTACCAACATAAGCGGGTAAATAAAAGGGAAGAAAGAAATGGGGATTGGAAGACATACACCCACTCACCCACACTTATTACAATTATGCCCTCTCTCGGAGGGGCCGAAAGAATAATACAGATTAACTAACTACGCAAGCTAATTAAAATATTACAAATCAACTAAATTAATTAAATAAAATAATTAATCTAGTTTAAACAGTAAATCGCCTCGGGATGAGGACCGGATGCAACATGCGCTCGGGACTGGTTCGGAACCGCACTGCCATGCACAGATTGCCTCTGTTTCCTCTGCTCTCCTCCTCAGAAAATTACCAAAGTTCCAGGAGTGCCTCTCAGGGCACTGGGGAGTACCACCGGCTGGGATAGAGCACCACCGGCTGGAGGAGGAGGCCACCGGCACAAAATGAAGCCATCGGCTGTTTGTTTACTGCCGGTCGGCACTAAACAGTGCCAGTCGGCACAAAATGCCTGCAAAACCTGCAACTCACAGCAGCAGAGGACAAAACTTGCATGGCAATGTAATTCAAAGCATGTATGCGCCAAACACACTCCTTATCATGCTTTTGACTCAAAGGGGCATGTGCCTCGATTCCCGGACCACCAATCACGCATTTCTATGCATGATGGCCCAAAGAACCAAGAACGCAATTTTGATTTCAAATGTATGCAAACCAAGCAAACCAAAGTCCCAATCCCTATCACCAACTCAAGGGACAAGGGATGCATGTTGATACAATGCAACCTAGTCATGTTATCTATCATGCAACATGGGTAATGCAATGTATTCATGCAAACATACAAGCAATTATGCAAGGTAAGCATGCAAACCAAATAAAAGGTGGGCTTAAATATGAATTGGGCAGCCCCTAATAGGCCCAAAATCAGTGGTCAAAGTGCCCAAAATGAAGGTTAAAATACACACACACATGCATGCAATTATGATCCAACACTTAGGCACAAACATGGCAACTCTCAAGCACACTTGAAATGAGTTAAACATGGACAATTAGCATGCATATAAAACTCTGAAAATCATGCAAAACACGATGCCAAATCATGCAACAAAGCAAGCTAAACATGCAACAAATGGCCAAGTCTTCAAGCAAATCTATGAAGCATTAAACCACACCCATGCAAGGCAATTATGGCATGCATTAATCAACCCAAAACAGACTTTTAGCATGTCGAATTAGGCCCAAAGGACCACTTAGATGGCATCTAAGAGGCTTGAAATCAAAGGCATGCATTAAGGCCAAAACATGGAGCATTCAACACATGCTTTTAAAGCATTAAAGAGGCCACTAAGACAAGCATACAAGCACACCAAAGGGACTGAAATAGCATGCTAGGTGGTTCCAAACTACCAAAATGAGGTAAGTAATACATGCTACACATGCATACTCAAAGGCTAGCAAGCCTAAAATGCAAAGGGGCCATGTAACGCACGCCAAGATGGAGTGCTAAAACCAACTTATAACAAAGTTAAAACATGGCATAATAAGCATGAAAAACAAACCAAACATGCTCGACACACAACCAAACATGGTGCTCCTTCGGAGGCCAAAACTTGCCCTTTTCAAGGACATTAAGGAGAGGGGGTGGCCCTCTCCTTTTGGAGACTTCAAGGCACCATCTCCACCACTGAAATCCCTCAAGATTTCAGTGGTGGAGATGCCCAAGCACCAAAGTCTCGGATCTCTCACAAAATGGCACAAAAAGGGCCCTTTTCAAGGCCTAAGGGTGGTCAAACTTACTCAAACCACCAAACACTCTTAATAAACAATAAGGAGGCTTAAAAAATAGAACTTTTATGTGTTAAACACTAAGCACAAAAACAGTTCTAAACTAGGTAAAAACAAGGTGCAAAAATGGGGTAAAAAGAGAGTTAGTGTCTTACCCTTGGAGCCTCTTCAACAAAGATGATGTATTGGCTTCCTTGAGCACCAAACCAGCTCCAAAGCTCCAAAACAAACCTCTGGACCTTCAAGAACCCAAGGAAGGTGAAACACTAGGTGTTGGTGAACAAAAGTATGACACAAACACCTAGTGTACAAAACAAGAGGGAAAAAGAGAGATAAGAGGTGTATCTATCCTAACCCTAAAAACCAGAGCTTGGTCTGTCTAAAATGGCTAAAATTTTGTAACCCTAAGCCAAGAAGAGGAGTGGTCCTCTTATAGACAAGCAAAGCTTGCAAAGCTTACAAGCTAAGCTAACTAAGGGGGTCATCCCTCCATACACGTGTATGGAGGGGAACCAAAACTATACAGCTGTCTGAAAATATCTCATAAAGCAACTGCACAGTGTCCGGCCGGCAAAGAGTGTCATTTTGACAAAACTTAGTGCCGGTCGGCACAAAATAGTGCCGGTCGGCACAATAAAGTGCCGATGGCAACACCAGCCAGCCGGTGGCCTCTAGCCACAGCCGGTGGTGTGTGGGGATGCCTCACAAAGCATTCCCTGCCCTTCCAAGGCAAAACACAAGTGTTTGGTGCAAAACCAAACACAAAACGGTCGAGTTCGGAAGTCCTGAGGCAAGGCGCGCGAGCCGAGAACTCCGGGAACTCCAAACGAACACAAATATGGATAATCACCGAGTGTTCAAGCGGTGACGTCCAGGTCTTGAGGACGGTCAAAAATGGGTGTCTACAACCTCCAACCACAGGCATTCAAGCAATTATATCACATAAGCAGCTAGCCTCATGGTAATCATGCTATTATGGCAACATTCACACGCATGCGATATGCTAAAGCATAAAAGCTTACCTAGTACTCCAAGCCAAAACAGAAACTAGTTAGTAATCATATGTATGATCCTAGTTCATGTTAAGATGGCTAATGCAACACATGCAAAATGCAACTATAATAGGCTCGGCTATCCTAAAGATGGCATGTGAAATGCTGCAACTAACAAGTACTCAACTTGGAATTGAAATACAAGTGCAGTTAGCATGATGTGCCGAGCCCGATGCATGTAAGACAAATGTATGGATGCACGCATGCATAGCATAAGGATGCTAAAATAAATATGCCCTAGTACTAACCATCAAAGCAGGTAAGTAAAAGGGAGAAAGAAGTGGGGGTTGGAAGACATGCACACACTCACCCACACTTACTACAAATTTGCCCTCGCTCGGAGGGGGGGCCGAATGAATATTACAAACTGAATAAATAATCAACTATTCTAGCTAATTAATTATTACAGACCAACTAAATTAATTAAGCAAATTAATTAATCTAATTTAAGCCATAAACAGTCCCGGGATGAAGGCTCAATGCAGTGCATGCTCAGTTTTGCCCGGAAATCCACCGACATGCCCAAGATGCCTCTGTTTTCCCTGCTCTGCTCCTCCGAAGACTGCCAAAGCCTCAGGGCTTGCTCTAAGGATGCCAGGGAACACCACCGGCTGGGGGAGGACACCACCGGCCATGTGGAATGGTCACCGGCCACAACTCTGATCCACCGGCCAAATATTATGGCCGGTCGGCACTAAATGTAGCCGGCCGAACAAAACTTCCTGCAGAAACTGATTTGACAGCAGCAGAGGGCAATGCTTGGCATGGCAATGCATTTCAAGCAATGTATGCACCAATCATATCCCTTATCATGTTTATGACTCAAAGGGACATGGACCTCGATTCTCGGACCATCAATCACGCATTTCCATGCATGATGGCCCAAGAAACCAAGTGTGCACATTTGATATTTAATGCAATGCACATAATCAAACCAAGGGGGACTTAACCTCTATCATGGATAGTCAAGAAGCAAAGCATGCATGCCGATGCAATACCACCTAAGCACGTTAACTAGGCATGCAACATGGCAATGCAAATGAGCATGCAAGACATGCAAGGCATAGAACAATGCAACTAACAAGTTTGCAAGGCTAATGTAGACATTCAAGCATGCAAGCCAACATGTGACTTCATTCAATCATGTAAGTTCAAACATGCGACACGCTCACCAATACGTTACAACATACAAGGAGCATATGCAACAAGCAAAGAGATGGACTTAAACATGATTTAGGCAGCCCTAAATGGGCCTAAAACAGTGGCCAAAGTGTTAAGGAATGAGGGCCAATTGACACACAAACATGCATGCAAACATGGACCAACATTCAAGCATAAAGAGCAACTCTCAAGCACACTCAAGAGGATGCAAATATGGACAAATGGCATGCAACATAAGCTCTGAAATTATGTTAGAAATGGTTCCATACCAATTAAACAAAGTCAAGCCAAGCATGCAACATGGTCCAAAACTTAAGACAAGCCAAGGAGACTTAAACCAAGGTCAAGTCCACCAAGCCTCACAAGGCTAAGGGGACTTAAAACAAGTCAAATGCAGACTTAAACAAAGCTAAGGGTGCACCTAGATGGCATCTAAGTGGCTTAAGCCCGAGAGCATGTACAATGGCCAAAACATGGAGCATACAACACAAGCTTTTAAAGCAACAATGAAGCATCAAGGGCAAGTATGCAAGCATGTTATAAAGACTGAAATGGCATGTTAAGTGGTTCCAAATCACTAAAACAAAGCAAAGATGGCATGCTAGAAGGGCCAAAGCTTAAAGCATACAAGAGGGATTACATGGTAGCTATACAAAGCGAGGCATGAATGACTCCAATGACTTAAAACAGTCCCTTAGCACATCAAAACATGCATATAAGCTTCACAAAGCTTGGCCAAAAACATGCTAAAACAAGGGTCAACACTTAGATGCATGTTAAGGCAACAAAATGGCATTACAAGGCATGTATGCTAAGCAAGCATGGTGTACCAAAACCAACTAAAAACAGAGGCATATTATGACATAATAAGCACAAAAATTAGCTAAGGCATGGCCAACATGAACCTAAACTAGGTGCTCCCTCAAGAGGCCGAAAAGTGCCATTTTCAAGGACAACAAGGAGAGGGGGTGGCCCTCTCCTTCCTAGGACCTCAAGGCACCATCCTCACCTCTGAAATCCCTCAAGATTTTAGTGGTGGGGAGGCCCAAACACCAAGGTCCCGGAGCTCACACAAAATGGCACAAAATAAGGGCCAAACAAAGCTTAAGAGGGGTCAAACAACCCCAAAGCCTAAAACATTCTTAACAAACTATTTAGAGGCCTCAAAAACAGAAATTTTATGTATTATACACAAACCCAAAAAACAGTTGCAAGGTAGGTAAAAATACAATGCAAAAATGGGGAATAAAGGAGTAAGTTCTTACCCTTGAAGACCCTCTTCACAAACAATGCTCCAGCAGCCTTCCTTGGCTTGAATCCACTCAAGAACTTCAAGACCAACCCTTTGGTGCCTCAGCAACCAAGATAAGGTGTGATGGTGTGTGTTTGTGTGCAAATCTAAGCCTAAACACACACAAGAGAGAGAGATATAGAGATGGGAGATGAGCAAACCCTAACCCTAGAACTCAAACCCTGAAAAAGCTGTCTAAAATGTCTCACCCTTCCAACAAGAGAGAAGACCTCTCTTTATAGAGCTTATTGTCTTGTAAAGCTTACAAGACAAGCTTCTAAAGAGAGAGATCCCTCCATACACGTGTATGGAGGGGAGCCAAATGCATGCCAGCTGTGAGAAAATATCTGCAAAAGCAGATGCACAGTAGTCGGCCGGCCAAAGATGCAATTGACCAAAAAAGATAGTCGGCCGGCCATCTATAGTGCCGGCCGGCCAAACATTTGGCCGGTGGCCACAAAACACAGCCGGTGGCCTCAAGCCCTGGCCGGTGATGGGTGGGGATGGTCTACAAGCCCTACCCTGCCTCTCAAAGGCAAAACACTAGTGTTTGGTGTCAAACCAAGCACAAAACAATCGAGTCGAGAGATCCTGAGGCAAGGCGCGTAGCCAAGTCTTCCGGGAACTCAAGACGAACACAAACATGGATGATCACCGAGTGTTCAAGCGGTGACGTCCAAGTCTTGAGGACGGTCAAAAATGGGGTATCTACACCCTTTCTTCACCGTAACCTATGGTTTTCTCTCTTTTCAAATGCTAGTTCTTCAGATCTACTTACTTCGAGTCATTTCTTCATCTTGCTCCCATGAGATAAAATGTAGAGCTTGTTGAGGGTCTCGTTCTAATCTGAGTGGATTGTCATTTCCCTACTTTTAACTTTTGGGGTTTTTACTCTTCTTCTTCTTCTTCTCTAAGGTATGGATTTCTTTGATTTTCTTCAATACTTCATTATAGATAGATATGTGGTATTTTTATTACATGGAAACATGGTTTATTATGAGATTTTTTTTAAAGCATGAAGATGAGGTTAGGGTTTGAGCTTTATGTGTTTTAACTTGTGTTTATAATTGATTACGAGAGATTATGGGTTATGTGAGCATGCTTAGGATACTAGAATTAGAAAGCCCCAATAATTTTTATAAATAAATTTTGGATAGTTAAAAAGAATTAATGTTGTGTATGTTTTGGATTATGTTTATATGACATCAATTTGGGATTTTTATAATAAAAGGGGTATTGGTTATTTGTTATGAGAATTAGAGGTTTGAATTAACAGAACTTGGTTTTGGAAGTAACAAGATTATTGAGGATGTTGATGACTTGAAATCAATGGTTCGGTTATGGAATTTAATTTTAAAAGCTGTAGGGTGTTATGGGATTCTTTTAAATGTTAGAGGTTTTGTCCTTGACCATCGGTGGAGAATGATATTCTTTGTTGTAGAATGGATTATATGAGTCTTGTGTAGTTGATTAAATTGTGTAATCTAGATTAATGTGTTATGATGGGTAATGAAGTGCTATATGGAGGCTCCGCTTCTCGTTAGCACCCAATAAAGCATGGCGTATTGACATAGGTTCCATTCCTTTCAGGCTTGCGCCCGGTAAAGCGTGGGTTTGAGGGTCTATTTCCTTCTGGCTGAGGTCCGATTAGGGCTACAAATAAACCAGAGTCGTTCATAAACAAGCTCGAGCTTGGCTCAGTAAGGGCTTGTTCGAACTCAGTTCATTAAATTTTTATTGCGTTCGAGCTCAAGCTCGAGCTTATCAAAATCTTAATAAATAAGCTCAAACATATTAAAGCTTGGCTCGTTAGTTGAGCTCATTTAATATTCATTTAAATAATAGAATAAATATATTATTTATATATTAAATAATGTAAAAATATGTATAAAGAATAGGATAAATATGCTATTTATAAATTTAAATAGTGTAAATATAAATAATTGCTAACTATAGATAATACATTTATATAATAGTGGTGGTAGATATTATTATTTTAGTAAGATATTGCCTTTTCTTTTAGTATGTTTATATATATTGTATATGTAATGTATAATCAAAGTTTCAATTGTAACTTCATACACAAGTATGAATTTATAATTTCTTTGGCTCATTAAGACTCGTGAACAAGCTCGAGCTCAAGTCAAGCCTAAGCCAACTTGACTCAAGCTCAGTGCGTTAAATTTTTATTAAGCTCAAGCTCAAACTCGTTAAAATCTTAATAAAGAAGCCCAAATACACTAAAGCTCTGTTTGGCTCGACTTGTTCGCACTCCTAAGTCCGTACGTTGACATAGGTTCTGTTCCCTTTCGGCTTGCGCCCGGTAAAGTGTGTTGAGGTTCCATTTCCTTTCGACATGAGGTCTGGTAAATGTGGCGCTTTGAGATAGGTTCCGTTTCCTTCTGGCTTGTGCTCAGTTAGGGATGGCAATGGGGGGCAATGGGATGGATATTAATTCTCCATCCCCATTCTCCTATTATAATTTTTCTCCATTCCCTATCTCCCATGGAGACTACCCTCTCCATCCCTTAATGGGTTTGGATTTCCCCAACCCCACCAAGTTGACCCCTTTTTTTCTTTTTTTTTTCTTTTTTTTTTTTCAAGGTTCATAACCAAAGCCAAATGCACATTCATTTTTTTTTTTTGGGTTCAACAAGAAAATCAAATACACATTAGTTAATTAATTAAGAAGCTTATTTTAAAGTAATAAAATTTAAAATGTTTTTTTTTTGGAATAAAATGTAAAATATTGATAAAATATTTAATAAATTAAAAAAAAAACATTACAGGATTAAAATAGAGTGAATCATTGCATGGATCACATACATTGTTGGATTAGATTAGAAAAAACATCTTCACTGTCCACACGAACCTTCTTATAAAAGGCCATCACTGTATTTACGTACACAGAGAGTGATATAGAGAGAGAAACATAGAAGAGCGAGAGAGAGAGAGAGAGAGAGTTTGAAGAGAGAGAAACCATGGTAGCAGTAGTGACTAGTACATATGGAGATCTCATGTAGTGACTAGTACCTATAGCTTTTTTGGCAGACTACCCAAACCAGAGCCTCACCACTAAAGATCTCATGTGGTTGATATTGTTTTTGTGGTTGTCGCAAATCATCGACGTGAAATAAATGATAACCTATCTGTAAAACAGCGTAGTCAAAGCATATGGAGAAGTGGGCGGGTACCCATCCCCGACCCATTTCCCATGGATATTTAAATTATATCACCTACCCTACTTGATGGGTAAGAAAATGGAGAAAACCTATATATTTTTACCCATTGGGTAGGATATCCATTGCCATTTCTATGCTCAGTAAAGCGTGTTGTGGTGATTGTGGTTTGACAAAACTAGGTTGTCTTATGTGTTAGTATTGTTAGTTATTTTTGTATATGCATTGTGATATGAAGGGTGCACCATTTGCCTTCGTGTAAGTGGCCGATAAAACATGGGAGTACGTGTTGATATTATTGTTGTTTCCCCTTGTTTATATTTTTGTGGGTGCTCTATTTGTCGTTGTGCTTAAGGCCATAAAACATTGTAGAGGTCCTTATGAGTGTAGTGAGTTGGAATGCAAGACGAGAGCATGTTTTGAATGTGTGAATTTGTTTTTGAAATATAAATGTTATTATGAGATTCTTTTGAATTAAAATGGAAAGATTACAAAGATAAGAATGGTTTTTGTTTCTTGTTATATTAAAGAGGATCTTTTGGGGAAAATGTACGTATGTAAGTATATTTTGGATATGAAAAGTTACATTACTATTATAATTATAATGTAGAGTATTCGTGATCATAGCTATCTATGTGTTGTTATTGTTTAGGATCATTGGGATTTCTACTGGACATATGTATTCATCCCATGTTACTAATCATTTTTTAGGTATGGAGTTGAAGTTATTCAAGACCAAAGGGTCTTTTAATTATTGGCCAATGGGCCTATTATTTGAAGGTTGTTGCCTCTGTTTTTGTAAACAGAAGATTAATTTCTTTTTCTTTATTTAGTTGTTGAATATTTATTGATGTAAGCCTAAAGCACTCATAATAATTCATTGTATATACGAGATGGAATATTTGTAATTTATTTACTTCTTTATTGCTTTAGCATTTTTATTGTTATTTCAAATGGACTTGATTATGGATATGGTAATGGTTTCGAATAATAAAATCTGGGGCGTTGCAAATTGTATTCTTATCAAACACTTATTCCTTTTAGGAATAACATATCTTCTAGGACTCAACTCTCCTAGTTGGATTATGATTAACCTCTTAGAAGAATCTTAACTCACCCAACCTAGGAATCACTTTTTTACTAGAACTCATGTTCTTTGCCATTTATCTCAGCCTAGGTTTAGATTGTTTCCATACTTCAGCCAATTGCACTCCGTCACGTGGCACCTTAGCCCAAGATCCTATCACGTGAACAAAATGAAAATTGTGTCCCCACAACTGCCATAGTTTCTATTACCTTGGGAATCATAAGGTGATGAGAGTTATCATCTCTCGAGTAATCATTATGTCGGCAAATCACTTGGGCATCGTTTGCCCTGCGCCGAGATCACACTATATCGGTTACCAAGGTATCTTATTCCAGTTCGTCCATTCGAGATCATTCATGCCTTGATATAGCACTGACCATCCTTAGGGTTTTCTTTCAAAACCCTAACTCTAACATCCGCATACCATGATGACGTGTCACTTCCTCATTGGTTCCCACCACGTTGCTTCACCTCTGGTGCATGTCACTTCAGTTTCCCTAATCATCATGACATTTTGGTCTCTCTCTCTCTCATGCACACTTCTTTTTCTTTAATTTCGTCTTACCTTTCTCTCTCTACTCTGTAAAGTAATATTATTTTATTACTAGTAAATCATTGTTAGTATTAAAGTTTTTCAAAAAACTTTGTTAATAATCACGTTTTTAATTTAATTGCAAAGAGTGATTACTAATTTCTTTTTCTAAATAAAAACGTCTACAAAAGTAGAGTTTCACTCATTTTTACAAACAAATACCCTCCCTATCAAAGTTTATTAAAAACTTTATTACTAAAAGAGTTTTTCAAATTATATTTTTTTCTTCTCACACTTTTCAAAAAAAAAAAAAATTAAAAACTAAAATTTCTCAATACCCATTAAAAATTAAAAATAAAAAACCTTCTTATGCATTATACGCATTCCTATCAAAGTTTTAAAAAAAAAATTACTAAAAAGGTTCTAACTAACCGAGTTTTAAAAAAAAAAAAATTTGCTACTAACAAAGTTTATTGAAAACTTTCTTACTTACAGCATTTTTCAAATTACATTTTATTAAAAACTTTCTTATATCAGAGTTCTTCAAAATAATGTTTATTAGACAACCATGTGAAAATAAAGTTTCTAAAGTGTATTGAGAAATTTTCTTAGTAAGAAAAGCTTTTAATGGTTTTTTCGAAGAAGGGCATGAAGAATAAAATGTAATTTAATTTTATAGGCTTCCTGGTGTTGTAACCTTTGGAAAATTATGGTGCAGTGGCTAAATCCTTCCACTAAACGGATTTTCCAAAGGTATTGCACATGTCACTATTAAAGAAATATCACGGACTAAGATTTCTTGGGGTAAAGAAATAGGAAAATGTTTGGTGGCATGAATTTTTGTGGCTTGAATTGCTCGAATGTGTCAAAACGACGTCGTTTTACACTCGTTTTTGTGTGTTTCGAACCATTCGAGCCATGATTTTTCGGGCCACCTACTATTGTTGAAAAAGAAATATCACGAGCACATAAAGTACAAGTATATCATGGATTGAGATTTCCAAAAAATAAAATTTTAACATGAATCATCATGCCAATGTTATATAAATAGTGGTACCCCAAGAATGATAACCTAAAACACATAAGTTATACCTAGTGACTATAATAAACTCTATTAGTAACAATTTTTTTAAAAAAACTTTGTTAGTAAGAACGTTTTTGGTAGTTTTTTTTAAACCTTTGATAAGAATGCATATTTGTAATGCATAAGAAAGTTTCAGTTTTTTTATTTTTATTTTTTGGTTTAATGGGCATTGAGAAATTTTAGTTGTTAATGGTCTTTTTTTTAAAAAGTGTGAGTGGAGAAAATGTAATTTGGAAAAACTCTTTTAATAAGAAAGTTTTTAATAAACTCTATTAGTAAAAACATTTTAAAACATTATTTGTAAAAATGACTGAAACTCTATTTCTATGCATGTTTTTTTTTGTTTTTTTTTTTTAAATTTTTTTTAAAAAAGAAATTGGTAATCACTATTTGTAATTAAATTGAAAACGTGATTACTAAAATTTTTTTTTGAAAAACTTTACCACCCACAAAGTTTTTCTAATAATAAAATAATATTAGGACAATTAAAAAAAAATCCCTAAAATTTGACACTAATAATACATTAAATTCATAAATTCTAATTTCATCAATTTAAATTTCATATTTTCAATAACATGCCAATTCTAAATATTTGTCCATCTCCGTCTAAAAAGACTAACAGTTGAAAAACACATGTCAATACTTTATTTGACATTTTAAATTAGAATAATGGTATATGATCTTAGTACACTAACTAATATATCAATTGATGATGTGACATAATTTTAGAAGTTTTGATATTTATAACTTACATAATGAGTAAGGTCAATAATAATGTCATAACTAGTACTTTTGGCTAACATAGTACTAAAAGACAAAATAATACTAAAAGACAAAATATGTCAAATGTACGGGAAAGAAATAAACCTTCTCGTATAATCCTGTTGATCAAGTCTGCGTTCCTCTGTTCGACGTCGCTTTATCATCTGAAAATACGAACGTGAGCTAGCCGGCGGGTGTGTGCCGAAAACCTCTCCAATGCCTAAGTCAGTAAGCTTGACACATAGACAAAAGCTCTGTGTATTCAGAAAACAAAGTTGTGTATTACCTCTCCATAGGTGATGTCTGTGAGCTTTTATAGGTTCCGTATGGCACAATCCTAGTAGGACTTTTACTTCTCCATGCAGAGTCCTCCTAGGATTCATACTCCTGAAGGATAATGCTTATCCTTCAACACCCCCCTCACTGCTTAAACCAAGTGAGATGGTTTTACCATGGCCGAACTACCACACGACCGAAGTAATACTGCTATACTAGACAGGCAGGTATGGCCGATCTAACTTTGAGTCCGGCTCTTCCTTTCCTTGCTTCTACCTCAGCCTTGAATGCTAAGACCGAGCTATACATAGAAGTGCCGAGCTGGACTAACTCAACAGAACTGAAGTGGCCCATATACTTCGGTCAAGAGGACTCGACCGGGCTAACCGTAATACGTTGTGACCGAGATACTTCTGGGACCGGGCTACCTAGTTAAGGTCCTTCTTACTCTGCCTTTAGTACTTCGCCCATACCGGCCCATTACTTAGCTTGGCCCAATTTATCTATATAAATTACCCTCTCAATTGCCCCTTAATTCCATCTGCGCAGCATGTTTGGGATTACCAGAACTAAAACCCCATAATTTATCCGGCCGAGCTAAAAACCCTTTAGCTTCTCTAGCCGAGCTAACCTCAAACCGAGCTGTGCTTATCCGGTTAAAAATGTCCCTTTAATCACAGGTAACTGAAACGCTTCCCTTTCCAGTGCCACGTGGCAGGCGCCGATTGGCCTTTCACAGCTGTCACGCCGCCCTCGTACTTCGTAAGATTTGAACAGTCCCGCACGTTTTTCATCTTTTATACAACCATTCATTTTCTCTTTGAATTTTACTCTACTCTGTTCACTTTCTTCGTTCTTCCTCTGTGCCTCCACTTCTTCAACTACCAAGCTCGTGTTCTTCATTGCCCACTGTTTAATCTCCAGTTCCTCCTCTTGCCCTGGTAAGTTACTTAGATCTCTTTTGTGTTAGTATTTGCTTCATCCACTGTAATTTGTTTCTTGTGTTTTTGCAAAACACATTTCTGTTTCTACTTTCCATTAGTCTTGTATTTTCTGGAAAAAATCTTCATAAGAACACTATGAATATCATGAAGCAACCTGTAGAACGTAGTTTTGATCCATAAACTTGTCCCAACCGAACTAGGATACTGTTTGTGCTATATAGGTAGATCAATCCAGACAATAACCGAACTAGAACTAGTAGATATAACAGTAGTTTCAGTAAGTTACCAACTCCTGATTCACTTTAGCCGAGATAAACTCACCGAACGAAGTTTGAACTTAGCAAACTAGAAACCTTAGCCTCCAACCGAGCTAAGCCTTTGGGGGCTAAGCCAGCTTTCTTAGTTTTTAAAACCGAGCTCAGAAAGCTGCCCCTAGAGGCTTAACCGAAGTAAAGAAACCCACAGCTCAAATCGAGATATCCATCCCCTTGCTCAACCCGAGCTTCCAAATACCATGCGGAAACCGATATAGAACCTGTAGCACTCCTTAAGTCGAAGTAAGACTTCTTTATTTTGCTCTTTATTTGTAGCACGGTCCAATGATCTGTGCTTAACCCCTTTGTTTTCTACTTTGCAGACTTAGGTTGCCCAGGCACCTCTGCGCGCTTAACCGAACTACTGAGCACAGTTTTTCAACCGAACTAACTTATTCTTAACTTATAGAATAAATGGGTAAATATAGATTTTTGGTAGAAACCCTTGGAGGCCTTGCCGAATTCCGAAAGGACTATAACATACCTGACGACATGCACCTTGCCCTAGCCAAACAAGATACCACACCTTGGGGAAATGAGGGTTATGTACCTTTCACCCTTCTTTCAATAATAGAAACCGGACTAAGATTTCCAGTCCAGCCCTTGATTTGTGAATTCCTAAGACAAACCAGAATATGCCCAACTCAGCTATCCACCAATTCTTACCACATAATAATGGGAATAGCCGAATTAAACTGCCGAGCCGGTCTTAATCTTGGTCTGGCCGAAATATTCCACCAATACTCCATTGGGTCCAAGGATGACGGCTGGGTCTACTACCTCAGGATACGCCGTCGTAGAGAAAAAATAATAAAAGATACGCCGGATAAAGACTTGAATGATGACGACTTCTTCTGGGTATTTGGGAATTTCAAAGACCACCAAGCCCAGATCCCAGGCTGAAGTATAAACTGGAACAAAGGAATCCACGGTATAACTTACTTCGGTTTCCATTCATGCTTCTCTTGTATTTCGGCTACGTGCTTCTGAACCGAACTAACAGTTTGTTTTTATTATGCAGACTCAGCCCATCTCCATTCACTCTATGGCCACCCCAATCTAAGCACCCTCCGCGCCGCACTACGGTACCCAGAGCGGAGTTGGGCTAAGCTGTTAAATTTTGAGCCGACCTACAGATACAGCGGTCGCCGAAAAGCCAAAGTAACTGACTTTCTCCTAGAAGACGCCCCGGAACCGGACCCCACCTTGCCACAAATCAACCTAGTCCCTCTGACTGTCGAACAAGAGATGGCAAAAAAGAGCAGACTGAAGGCCCTATTGACCGCAACAAACCGAGCCGAGGTACCACAAACCGTTCAGACCATTGAAACCGTGGTTGCTCTTCCATCCTAACAACCATCCCCATCCCGTCCAAGCAAGCGTGCCCAGACTAGCCGAACCGAGCAACGACTTGTTGATGAGGACAAGACCATTCTGCCACCAAGCCCTGCTCCAAGCCCTCAACAAAGTTCTCAACCGGAGCACTCTGATCGAGCTGCCTCCTCCAAATGGGTTCCCAACCTTACCTTTCAGGACCGGGATATTCTGGATACCGACTCAATGGTTGCTGAGAAGGATCACTCGATGGCTTTCAACCTAGCCAAGAGTGTATATCTCCCCAAAGACATGGAGCACCACCAAAAACAACTAAACACCGAGCTGAAGGCCATCCGGTCTTCTACAAAATCCATGATCCTGGTAAGTAGCACTGTCCCTTTTTATCTGTCTAATTTTTCAAACTTTCACTTCGGCTCAAGGGAAGTCTATGTTTTGCCAGGCCATTCAGAAAAACAACATCACTCACAGGAAAGTGTTAGAGCTCAGGAGAACAACCAGGCAAGCCATGGCAGAAGCCGAGGCAAAAACGGCCGAGCTAGAGGAGGCCAGAAACAAATAGCCGGCTACGATCTGAGATCTGAGAATGCCGACTGACCGGACTGGTTAGTTCGGCCGAAGCAGAAAAGCAAAAGGCTGCCATTGAGCTGAAAGACAAGTACCTGCGCGAACTGGCGAAGCTTGAAAAGAAGAAAGCTACCGAGATAACCCAGCTAAAGGAGGGTATAAAAGGAGCCGAAAAGCGAGGCTTCAAGAAGGCAGAGGACGGTTATATCCAACAATGTGAAGCCGCCAAGGAACTATTCTTTAAGTGCGACTGGAGGGCAACTGTTGAGAAGCTCGGTCACGATCCACAGACCGAGGTCTTCAACCCTCCAGCCTACTTCATACTGAACTCCCTAGTGGAGTATGCTGATGCCATTCAGCAGCAATTTCTTGAAGGCTCAGACTCTGATGAAGACTCTGCCTCTGAGGACACTCCGGTTGTCAATGCTGACCAGACAGTTCGACCTGGTCATTGAGCAACCAGGTGAAACCGTGCTTCCGACCGAGACCACTCTTGTGACCGAAACCGAGCTCCCGCCTGAAACCGGTCTTCGTATTGATGCTGATGCTGAGTTTGACGCCGAAATTGATAATCTTTTCAACTGATTCTTTTTTTTTTTTTTTTTGGTTACGGACTTGTAACCGGGCTGAGTCCCCTGCACTGTAATGAAGACTGTTTTGAACTTT
This sequence comes from Camellia japonica, assembly GCA_030407325.1. Taxonomy (NCBI): domain Eukaryota; kingdom Viridiplantae; phylum Streptophyta; class Magnoliopsida; order Ericales; family Theaceae; genus Camellia; species Camellia japonica. Next base: position 44,248,760 of record JAPPVO010000059.1, read on the forward strand.
GTTAATGAAAATTTTCTTTTGAGCCCGAGTGTTATCTCGGTTTGCTACCCTGTTTGTACTTGCTTTCTTTGAATGATTGCTTCCTTTGCTGCATGTGTTATTTCGGTATTTTAGTTGGTCAATCTAAGCTTATCCAGCCAACCACTCTTTAGCGATATACCCTACTTCGGCTGAAGAGTAACAAAAGTTGGTTTAATCCAGCCAACCACTCTTCAGCCATAAACTTACTTCGGCTGAAGAGCAACAAAAGTTGGTTTAATCCAGCCAACCACTCTTTAGCCATAAACTTACTTCGGCTGAAGAGTAATGAGAGTTGGTTTAATCCAACCAACCACTCTTCAGCCATAAACTTACTTCGGCTGAAGAGTAACAAGAGTTAGTTTAATCCAGCCAACCACTCTTCAGCCATAAATTTACTTCGGCTGAAGAGTAATAAGAGTTGGTTTAATCCAGCCAACCACTCTTCAGCCATAAACTTACTTCGGCTGAAGAGTAATGAGAGTTGGTTTAATCCAGCCAACCACTTTTCAGCCATAAACTTACTTCGGCTGAAGAGTAATAAGAGTTGGTGTAATCCAGCCAACCACTTTTCAGCCATAAACTTACTTCGGCTGAAGAGTAACAAGAGTTGGTTTAATCCAGCCAACCTCTGAGTTGGTTTGTCTAGCCAACTTTGGAATAAAGTGTTTGGTTATTCCGACCAAACGTCCTGCAGCCTGGATTCTTATCCTGGGCTTAGGAGGGATGTTGGTTTAATCCAGCCAACCTCTAAGTTGGTTTTTCCAGCCAGCTTAGAATAGAGTGTTTGGTTATTCCGACCAAACGTCCTGCAGCCTGGATCCTTATCCTGGACTTAGGAGGGGTGTTGGTTTAATCCAGCCAACCTCTAAGTTGGTTTTTCCAGCCAACTTAGAATAAAGCGCTCTCTCTGCCTCTAACTCACTAAAAACAAACTTTTACAGCGAAAAAATGCTTGTACTGAAAAGAAAACTACTTGTTTTATTGAGAAAGGGAAAAAGTTACACATATGTAAAAAGAAAAAAGCTTAAAAATAAAATAACTTGAGATTGGCCGTATTCCATGGTCTGGGAATTGTCTTGCCGTCCTCATCTTCTAAGTGGTATGCCCCTGCCAATCCAATCACTTTGTAAGGACCTTCCCAATTAGGCCCTAACTTGTCATCTCCTGGTACCAATGTGTTTCCCATCACTTTACGCAATACCCAATCTCCGATCTTGAATTGCCTTGGATGAACTGTCTTGTTGTACTTTCTGGACAATTCTTGTTGGTAGGAGGCGATGTGAACCAATGCTCTGTCTCTTCTTTCCTCTGCAAGGTCGAGTTCTAGTGTTATGGTTTCGCTGTTCAAGTCTAAATCAAAATTCTCGCTTCGAATTGTGGGGAGGCCAACTTCTAATGGGATGACTGCCTCCATGCCATAAACTAAGGAGAATGGTGTTTCTCCTGTTGATCATCGAGGCGTGGTGCGGTAAGCCCATAAAACATGAGGGAGCTCCTCTACCCACTTGCCTTTGGTTTTCTCTAGCCGTTTCTTCAATCCATCCAGGACTACCTTGTTTGATGCCTCTGCCTGACCATTTACTTGGGGATATGCCGGTGTAAAATTATAGAACTCGATCTTGTATTCTTCACAAAAGCCTCTGAAGATTCTGCCATCAAACTGAGTGCCGTTGTCTGATATCAGTGCCTTTGGTATGCCAAATCGAGTGATGATATTCTGCCAGACAAACTTTTTCACATCTTTTTCCTTGATTGACGCCAAGGCTTCTGCTTCCACCCATTTTGTGAAGTAGTCAGTTGCTGCAAGGAAGAACTTCCTGTTGCCGGGTGCCGTTGGAAGTGGTCCTACTATGTCCAATCCCCACATTGCGAAGGGCCATGGGCTAGTTAGAGGTAGAAGTTCTCTGGCAGGTTGGTGTATTTGATGTGCGAACTTCTGGCATTTTTCGCACTTTTTGACATACTTCTCTGAATCCGCTTGCATGTATGGCCACCAGTATCCTTGTGAAATTGCTCGGTATGCCAATGATCTTCCTCCTTGATGGCTGCCGCAGACACCCTCATGTATTTCGAACAGAAACGCTTCCACTTTGCTGGGGTGAACACACTTTAGGTAAGGTCCTGAGAACGACTTTTTGTACAATGCCAAAGATGGAGAGAGCCAAAATCGCTGCGACTTTGCTCTTATTCTGTTGGCTTCTTTCTTCTCTTCCGGTAAGGTGCCGTCTTTCAGGAACAGTACGATGGGATCCATCCAAGAAGGGCCTAACTCTGCACAACATACCTCTTCTGCTTCGGGGTCTTCAATGCTGGGTCTAGGCAAGTGGTTGATTAGTAATGGGTGAGGAATGGAGGTATCCGCCATTGAGGCGAAGCCTGCTAGTTCGTCTGCTCTGCTGTTTTCCTCCCTGTCAATCTGCTCTATCCTGACTACTTCAAATTTTTTGATCTCTGTTCTGACCAACTCTTGGTACTTGGCCATCCTGTCATCCTTTGCTTCGTAGTCGCCAGATATTTGGTTTACCACCAGCTGTGAGTCGCTATAAACCATTAGCTCGGTGGCCTTCATGTAGAACGCTGACTTGAGACCTGCAAGAAGTGCTTCATACTCCGCTTCGTTGTTTGATGCTGGGAAGCCAAGGTTGACTGCTTGCTCTACCACTAGGCCATCTGGAGAGATGAGGACTATGCCAAGTCTTGCTCCATGCCGGTTGGATGCTCCATCCACGAAGAGCTTCCACATCTCTCCAACAAACAACTTCCAGCAAGTGGAGGGATCAGATGATGCCTTGGGATCTTCCATGTTGGTGGTGTGTTCTTTAAGGTCCATGCTTGCTGTCTGCCCCTTGCTTTCTGATTGTATCAAGTCTTCATTTGTTGGTGAGTCTTGACTTGGTGTAGCATGGTTTGCCTCTTCCTTCCCTGCTTCGTTTTGGGCTGCCTTGGCGTCTGGCTGAGTATATTGCACCAGGGGTTGCGCTATTCCGGCGTCAACTTCCATCCCTAGTTCGGTTGTTTCAGTCAGGTCGACTAGGCAGATGTGATGACTTCCTAGTGTGAATTCTGTGACAAAATCCGCCAATGCTTGAGCCTTTATTGCGGTCCTGGGTTGGAACTTGATGTCGTATTGTCCCAACTCTACTGCCCACTTCAGAATTCGCCCAGAAAAGTTTGCCCTTTCAAACAAAGCTTTCAATGGAAAGGCTGTGAGAACAACTGGTGTGGGTGTGAAAGTAGTGCGACAACTTCCTTGAGGCCATCATCAAGGCCAATGCCAGTTTCTCCAGTGGCAAGTACCTTGTTTCGACGCCCAGTAATGTCTTGCTGACATAATAGATGGGCAGGTGTTGGATTCCTTCTGCGTCGACCAACACTGCGCTAATTGTATACTGGGAGACTGCCAGGTATAGGAAGAGTTCTTCTCCAGGTACTGGGGTGACAAGTATTGGTGGAGAAGACATGTATTCTTTTAAGCTTTCCAGGGCGTGGTCGCATTCTTCATCCCACTCAAACTTGGCCTTCAAAGTGTGGAAGAACGGTCGTAGTCTGTCTGACGACCTGCTTATGAACCGATTGAGCGCCGCTGCCATGCCGGTGAGATGCTACACTTCTTTTACTGAGTTTGGTCTCTCCAATTCCTGGATTGCTTTGATCTGGGAGGGGTCTGCTTCGATACCTCGGTTGGTCACCAGGAAGCCTAGGAATTTGCCAGATCCTACTCCGAATGCACACTTGGACGCATTGAGACGCAGCTTGTGCTCCTTCAGGATCTCAAACATCTCACCTAGGTCCTTGAGATGGTCATTCTCATCCTTGCTCTTGACCACCATGTCGTCGATATAAGCTTCCATTGTTCTGCCTAACAATGGTTCAAACATCTTGGTGACCATCCGTTGGAACGTCGCCCCTGCGTTCTTTAGGCCAAAGGGCATGACCTTGTAACAGTACAGTCCTCTTGGAGTTGTAAAGGATGTGACCTCCTGGTCTGATTCATGCATGGCGATTTGGTGGTAGCCTCTGTATGCATCCAGAAAGCTAAGTCGGTTGTGCCCCGCCGTTAGGTCTACCAGTTGATCTATCCACGGTAGAGGAAAGCTGTCTTTTGGGCACGCCTTGTTGACTGTTTTGTAGTCGACGCAGACACGCCACTTGCCATTCTTCTTTGGCACTACGACTGTGTTGGAGATCCATCTTGGGTAGTGCACCTCTCTAATTGCTCCTGCCTCCAGCAGGTTTCCTACTTCTTTCGCCACTATTTCGGCGTGGTGGAGTGTCGATCTGCGCATTCACTGAATGATTGGTCTGGCGGATGGGTGGACATTGAGTTGGTGACAGATGAAGTTGGGATCAATGTCTGGCATGCCGTATGGTGTCCAGGCGAACACTTCGATGTTAGAGGTCAAAAATTCCAAGACCTCTAATCTCTCAGTGCTGGACAACAACGAACCGAGCAAAAAGAACTTATCCGGGTTCTTTTCGTCTATTCTTACCTCTACCAAGTCTTCCACCGCTTTCTGACTAGCCGCTTTGCCAACATCTGCGAATAGTTCATTACTTTCAGGTTCTTCCATCGAATGTACGTATCCTTTGGCGGCGCGCTGCCGTTCACCGTGACAAAGCACTGCTTTGACATGATCTGGTCTCTATAGACTTCTTTTATTACTCCAGTGTCGTTGGGAAACCGCATTACTTGGTGGTAGGATGACGCCACCGATCGCATGGCATGCAGCCATGTTCTACCTAGGATGATATTGTAAGTGGAGGGGACCTTCAATACCCAGAACTCCACTTGTTTCGTCACACTCCCTGCTCTGACTGGGAGGATTATTTTGCCGACGGGCCATTCTGGCATGGAGTTGAATCCAATCAGGGGAGATACGGCAGGTGCCAAGTCTTTGTCTTGTAGCTTCAGTTGTTTAAATGTTTCGTAGTACATGATTTCAAATGAACTACCCTGGTCTATCAGAATCCGCTTGACGTCAAAATCCTTGACTCGGAGAGTGACGACCAGGGCATCATTGTGAGGGCAATATATCCTTGCCAAGTCTTTATCCGAAAAAGACATGACGTTTGTGGCCTCAGTCTTCCTCTTCTTGACTGCAGGTTGGGCACTTAGCACCTCTCTTAAGTGCTCAGCCTTTTTGATTGATCCTCTGAGCTCGCATACACGCTCAGGTTCAAAGACTCCATGTATCACGTTTATAATGCCTTGAGGTGGGGCGTCAATCGGCATTCCGTTGGGGTTATTATGGTCCTGGGGGGCTGGTTGCGCCCCCCCTTCGATGTATTTGTCCAGGTGACCCGCTGCCACCAACTCCTCCAAGTGCTGTCTCAATGGCGTGCAATTCTCTGTGCGGTGCCCCTTTTCTTTATGGAAGGTGCACCGTGACCTGTCGTCGTAGTCCTTCTGAGCCTCACCTAGCTTGGCTGGCCACTTGACGAAAGGCTCGTTTCGAATCTCACTAAGTATTCGGTAGATCGGTTTCTTGAAGACCGTGGTTATGGCAGTGCGGACTCTCAACCATCTTTTGTCCTGGTCTTCTCCGTTGTCTCATCTGCCACGTCCGTTTCTGTTTGGACGGTCTACCGTGTTGACCTTTGCTGAGGCTTTCTTTTCTGGTGCTGCGGTCATGCCAGATTTTGCTTTAGCACGTACGCCATCCTCTTCCACCCTGATGTGCTGATGCACTATTTCCATCAAGGCTTCCATGGTGAGGGGCGGTGTCATGGTGATAGAGTCCCTTAGTCTGTTCCCGACTGGAAGGCCTCTTTTGTACTGTGTAATAGTGAGATTGGTGGGGCAGTCCCCAATCTGGTTGAAGGTCTCCCAGTAGCGACTGTTATAGGATCTTAGGGTCTCCTTGTCGCCCATGTCGATGGAGAGTAACTGGTCGATCTCCACCGGAGTTTTGGTGTTTGTTCGGAACCTTATAACAAACGCTTCCGCCAACTGTGCCCAGGAGGCTATGCTGCCTTCTGGAAGTTTCTCAAACCAAGTCAAGCCTAGGTCACCAAGACTTGAGGGGAATAAGATGCACATCAAGGCCTCATTGCGCCGATATACCGCCATAACCTGGCGGAAGTGGCTTAAGTGGGAGTAAGGGTCCGTCTCGTACGTGGTGAATTTGGGCTGTAGGAAGCCTGAAGGTAGGGGCGCGTTTTCGATTGCTGGGACGAATGGTGAGGTCTGCAGCCTCGCCAACGCCTTGTCCGTCGGTTCGTAGGCGGGGTGCGGTATTGGCATTCCAACCTCGACGCTTCCATACGTCCGAGGAGCCAACCGCTGTAAGGCAGAAACTCTATGTGGGTCGCGCGCCCTGGCGTCCTCCTTCCACCGTGCCTTCTCTTCTAGCACGGTTCATAGGTCGGACGATCTGGGCAATCTGTCTGTCTGGATCTCGTTAGGTGCGTATGCGAGGGCCAATATGTGCTTCCCTCAGTGTACGACCTGGAGTGACGAGGTCTGGAAGATCTAGATTGCGTATCGCCTGTCCTGAGGCTTCTGCTCTCTGCTTGAGAGGGTGTAGTATTTCTACTACGACTTTCCAAATGGCGAGGGGGCGTCTTGTTTGTGCGCCCCTCTCCTGTCGCCACTCCTTTTCCTTTCACTGGCGCTTCAGAGATTCCATGTTCGCCGCCATCCGACGTATCAATTCATTTTGTTCCCTGACGCGATCCTCCAAACTTGGGGATCAATCCTCCGTCTTTGTCTTTCTGGGCTCTGCGAACAAGAGTGACGAGGGCTGTTGTCCGCCTTCTCCCTCTTGTATCCCTCTTGGGATTTTGTTTCTGTGGCTCCAAATCCTCCATAGGAGGGATAAGAGGTAGACCTTCGCGTCTCGCACCCCCTTCTGGAGTTAGTCCGTTAATGGCGGACTGTGGTAATTCTTCGTTATGCGCCATTGATTTTTTAAAAGGAAAAGCTTGATCAAGAGGTTTGTTCTTGTCTGAAATTCCCACAGACGGCGCCAATTGTACGGGAAAGAAATAAACCTTCTCGTATAATCCTGTTGATCAAGTCTGCGTTCCTCTGTTCGACGTCGCTTTATCACCTGAAAATACGAACGTGAGCTAGCCGGCGGGTGTGTGCCGGAAACCTCTTCGATGCCTAAGTCAGTAAGCTTGACACATAGACAAAAGCTCTGTGTATTCAGAAAACAAAGTTGTGTGTTACCTCTACATAGGTGATGTCTGTGAGCTTTTATAGGTTACGTGTGACACAATCCTAGTAGGACTTTTACTTCTCCATGCAGAGTCCTCCTAGGATTCATACTCCTGAAGGATAATGATTATCCTTCAACACCCCCTCACTGCTTAAACCAAGTGAGATGGTTTTACCATGGCCGAACTACCACACGACCGAAGTAATACTGCTATACTAGACAGGCAGGTATGGCCGATCTAACTTTGAGTCCGGCTCTTCCTTTCCTTGCTTCTACCTCAGCCTTGAATGCTAAAACCGAGCTATACATAGAAGTGCCGAGCCGGACTAACTCAACAGAACTGAAGTGGCCCATATACTTCGGTCAAGAGGACTCGACCGGGCTAACCGTAATACGTTGTGACCGAGATACTTCTGGGATCGGGCTACCTAGTTAAGGCCCTTCTTACTCTGCCTTTCGTACTTCGGCCCATACCGGCCCATTACTTAGCTTGGCCCAATTTATCTATATAAATTACCCTCTCATCAAAATAGCCAATAAGACAAAATATCACATCAAACCCATAATCATTTACTTTTTTTTTCTTACAAATATCACATCTAATTACAAAAAAATTCAACTATCTTCCTAAACACAAAAATTTTAACCTTCTAAAATAGTTAAAAACTAAAATAGTCTACTAAGAGCATCTCCAACCGTTCATTACTTTTTTTACCAAATCTGAGTAAAAAATAGGTGATTTTCTCAATTTAATATGGCTTCCTTCAACGGTGAGCATCAAAAGGGGGAGGGTCGACCGGCGGGTCGACCGGTAAGGCCATAATTTTTATTTTTTTTTTGTTTCCCTCCCTTTCTGTGCCCAATTCTTTTCCTATTTCTTTTTCCCTCCATTACATATATTTCGTTTTAGTTTACCTCCAATAAATCAGTTCAAACCAGTTCGCACTTGTCGAACAAAACAAATGCAGGATTGAGGAACCGGTCAACCGGTTGGTCAACCGGCCGGTCAACTGGCTGGTTGACTGGTTGGTCTCCCCCAATAGTCACGTACAGTAAAATAGTGAAATCTGGAGCCTGTTTTCACTTTGATGAATTTTTTGTTTCATTCTTATTTTGATACCAATTTGCTGAAACCATTGAAACTCCAAAAAGTGACTTTTTCATCAAATTTCAAATCTGATGCAAAGTTTGATGAACCGTTGGAGATGGCCTAAAATAACAACTTTCTAAACACCCACATAGTGTAAAGAACAGAGGCAGGTGGTTGGGGAAATTCGGAGAAAAAAGAAAAGTAAGTTTTAAGAGAAAAGAAAGAGAAATGGTTGTGATTTCCGTCGTTCTTGTTTAAATAAATAAGAAATAAAAGAAAAGAAATGATTGTAATTTATTTCTTTCTTGTTTGATTATATTTTATAAGAGAAAAAAATTGTTATATGTTATATTATCAAAATAATTTTTTTATATTTTGTCAATTATTTATTTATTTATTTTTTTACAAGAATAAAATTGGTATAATGAAAATATAAGAATTTGTTGGTTTTTTTTCTTTCTTAATCTTTTCACTTTTAAGAAGATTAAAAATGAGAGTTATAAGAGAAATGAATTTATCTCCATTCCTCTCAATTTCTTCTTATTTCTCTCAACTTAAATTATCTAAACAAATAAGAGAAATATATTTATCTTTATTTATTTATTTATTTTCTTTTCTCTCAAAATTACTTAATCCATGAGAATAATTTTTTTGGTTTTTTGGCTAAAATAATACTAAAAGATAAAATAGGCTAAAATAGCCAATAAGACAAAATATCACATCAAACTCATAATCATTTTATTTTTTCTCTTTCAAATATCATATTTAACTATAAAAAAATTTAACTATCTTCTTAAATATAAAAATTTTAACCTTCTAAAATAGTTAAAAATTAAAATAATCTACTAAAATAGTAACTTTCTAAAAACCCACATAATGTAAAGAACAGAGGCAGGTGGTTGGGGAAATTTGGGTTAGCAATGGTGAACGGGAGGAAAGGAAATGGGTTTGGTGAAGGGGGTCGGTGGGGTATGGTGGATAAGGGAGGAAAGTTGCAAAGGAATGGCGGTGGAAATGGCCAAATGTAAGGAAAAAAAAAAACATAAAAAAAAAAAAACAAAAATGCTTGGGAGCATTAAAAAGGGAGCACTAGAGAGAGCATTAATGATGTGGCATTGGGCCTCGCCCACTTTCTATGCCTTGATTTTTTTTTTTTTTTTGTCACTCCCAATGTATTAGTGCTATTAAACATGCTGATTCTGTTAGTTGTGTTTAACGAAAATAGATGGGGGTTTGAAATTAAAACAAATAGAAAGAATAATGTTTGAATTGAAAAAATAAAAATTTTAAGTTTGATTTGTTATTAGAGTCAAATCTTTATTTTTTTTATTTTATAATTTATCCATAATATTATTTTTATACAGAAAAAAATTGAAAATCACCTTTTAATTTTATTTATTTATTTTTTATCATTCACATTTTATCTTAATATGAGAATAAACTAAAATTTCATCTTATTTTTGTAAAGAAAAATTATTTAGAACACTAAAAGAGGAACATTAAAAAAACTTTGCTTGGTTTGAGTTTTCTAAAACCCTTTTCAAAAAATTTTACTTTTTTGTTTTCTATATTTTTTTTTGTTTTTACTGAATTTTTTAAATATTTTAAGTAATTTTTTTAATTTTTAGACACATCTAACATATTTTATGAAAAAATATTTAAAAAATTCACTAAATATCAAAAATATAAAAAAATTTCAAAAATTCAGTATATTTTTGTGTATTTATTAATTTTTTTAAATTTTTTTTCACAAATATTTTACTTTTTAGACATATCTAAATAAGATGCATCTAAAAAAATAAAAAAAATTCTTAAAATTTAAAAAATATTCACTAAAAACAAAAAAACACAAAAAATAAAAAATTCAATTTTCAAAAAATTTAATTCAAAAAACTCAAATTAAATACATTGATTAATTTTTTATTTTTATTTATTTATTTATTTATTTTTTGGGTGCATGCCAGCTTAGTTGAGCTAGTTTTAGAGCAGCTCTACTGGTCTCTTTGAGTGTGTTTGTTTTGAAAGATTAGGGGGTGAGATTGGACTATTAGTCCCACTGGACTAATAGTCCATTGTTTGTTTCATTTTTTTTGCTCCGGACTAATAGTCTCCCGGACTATTAGTTCCACAAATATGGGACTATCCTATCCCATGGGGGTAGGATAGAAACCATGGGATTGGTATCCCATGAGATTATTTTGTGAAATGTCCATTTTACCCTCCATGCTATTACTTAGCAAACAATTAGAAAATGATAAAATAGTCTTTTGAACATTTATAAATTATTTTTTTAGTGTTGTTAATTTAAAATTATATATTAAATAAAAAATTTTAATTATAAATTATAAATTATAAATTATAAATTAAATTAAATTAAAAATAATAAATTATAAATTATGGCCTTATAAATTAAAATTTTTTAGTGTTGTTAAAAAATTAAATTTACATATTAAATTAAATTATTTTTTTAGTGTTGTTAATTTAAAATTATATATTAAATAAAAAATAAAAAATATAAATTAAATTTATTTAAAAATAATAAATTATAAATTATGGCCTTATAAATTAAATTTTTTTAGTGTTGTTAAAAATTTAATTTATATATTAAATAAAATTATTTTTTATGTTGTTAATTTAAAATTATATATTAAATAAAAAATATAAATTATAAATTTAATTTAATTGAAAATAATAAATTAAAATAATTAAAATTGTGTAAAAAATAAAATAAAACAAATTTTTATTTAATCTAGTTAAAAATAATTAAAATATTAAAGTTATGTAATTACTTAATAAATAATTGACAAGAATAAAATAGTCATTTAAACATTTATCTTTCTCCATAATATCCCAAACAAACATTAGATAATTAAAAATAATCCAATCTAGACATCTAATCTCATAACTAAGCAAACAGATGATACAAAATAATCTAATGAATTACAATATCTTCTTATCCAGTCCGTCCAACCAAACGCACCATTTCTGTTTTGAAAAGTGTCAATTTGTCCTGTTGAGGGAAATGAGCCCCCAACCTACCTACCTACCTACCTACCTACCCATTCACTGAACCAGCTCAAATCACATTTGTGTGTTTGTGGTTGGATTGACTACTCTATTCTCTTTTCCACCCTACCTACCCTACCTATTGTACTCGAATTTCATCCGAAACCAGTTCAAATCGCATATCCGGTTGGACTGGGCGCTCTGTATTCTCTGTATGTATGTAAAATACAATATGTGTGTGTGTGTGTGTGTGTGAATAGTGTCTGTGTCTGTGTCTGTGTATGTAAAGTACTTACTTGTTGTCGTTGCTGCTGGCAGAATTAGTCGGAGCTGTTTTTCACAGGAAAAGAAAAGAAAAGAAAAGAAAAGAAAATGTTGTCTTCGACTGAACACCCTCGTGTCATCACCTGCAAAGGTACGTAAACCTTTCTCTTCATTTCAAGTTTATTGTGAAATTGTTCTAACGATTTGCGTACATTTTCAAAACACCAAGCTGTTTTGTTATATAGATTTAATTGTTTTATTTTTATTTTAAAACCCAATTCGCATATGCATATATACAAGCAGCGGCGGTGGCATGGGGAGCTGGAGAGGCTTTGGTAATGGAGGAGGTGGAAGTGAGCCCACCCCATCCTATGGAGATTCGGATAAAGGTGGTTTGCACCTCCCTCTGTCGCAGTGATGTCACCGCTTGGCAGTCTCAGGTTCTCTCTCTCTCTCTCTCTCTCTCTCTCTCTCTCTCATCAATTAGTTTTGTTAAATAAAATTTCATGCTTCTTTCAACCCTTTATCTGCTCACACATGCTATGTTGAAGGATCGTACATGTTTGTACCATATGCAAGTTATTCACAAATGCCAGAACTCAATACTATTGAGTCTGTCTTAAAACAAAATTGAGTGATAACTAAAAACATCACATGATGAGATATAACTAAACAACTCTTGGATCATAACTAAAAAATTTGCATAACCAATATTATAATCTGTCATAACTAACTAATAACACAATAAGTCATAATCATTAACTCAAAGGTCATAACCAAAGGTGGGTATGGTAGACCCTCTAGAGGGGGGTGGGTGCCACGACCCAAACTCGTCCCTAGAGGTTAGGATCATAACCGGCTAGTAAATATGAGATTACATACGACCTCAGTCAGAAATCAATCACATTTAATATTAGTAGGGGGCTAGAAGCGAAGCAGAATTAAAATTTTATACAATGAGCTGTGCATTTTACACAAACTTTTCACATTATATTAATAACTCACACCAGACAGTCATTTAGAATAGATACATACATAAGTCCAGGATCATTCAAAAACAGTCTTAACAGAAATTAGTTATATACTTATATACAGACTTGGTCCTACGGGACCACAAAAGTAGACAAAAAGGAAAATCATAAACAAAGCCTTGTACGTGAGGCATCCATAGCAGGCTCCACAGTATCTGAAATCCTTAACAGGTTCACTAGGCTGAGGCTGGACATCCTGTTGCTCACCTACTTATATATAAATAAGGAGTGAGCTAACGCCCAGTGAATAATACTAAGTAAAGGGGTTGAGTGAATGAACCCTTTTTAACAGATAAGCATATTTAATCAATAAACATATATAATCAGTAAGCATTTTACATCAGAATGACCTCGGGTCCAATCATGCGATGGAACGACCTTACGTCCAAGAGATAACAGAATATACAGTACAAGTTCAACCATTACTCAATAGAACGACCTTGGTCCAACAGTGTATAGTATGACCTCAGGCCCAACAGTTAACAGACTTACTAATTGGATTCAGTCATCTCTTATCAGAACGACCTTGGGTCTAATCATTTCCAGTATATAATGGCCATTCAATTATTGCAATTGTATATCAGTCATTCAGACTCGTCAGAGATTCAGTCATATTATATCAATAAATCAGTCTTATTAGAAATCTAGAATGACCTTGGGTCCACTTTATTAGACACACAAAATGGCCTTAGGCCCAATTCAGATATATCGAGCAATCTTGCTCCATGATTCAGTTGTACAGATGATGGTATATCGTTCAGTCGGTTGGTAACTCGTTCACATGTATCAAATTGTTGATTCAGAAAAACTTATCATATAAAGACAATTAGAAAATAAGATATAAGTAAAATATCTTTACTCAGATATTACTCACAATGTTTAGTCGGTTGATTTGTCCTCATGGTTGACCCTACACAATTTATAACACATAAAGAAATTGGGTCACAATACGATTCAATCCGTTCTTTAATTCGTTTATCTTTCTTAGGTTTCTTTCTAACTCTTTAATTCATTTAGGATGCTTAATGTGTGCCTAAGAATGCTCAGAAATGAAATAAAACGGAAATTGAAATACAAAACAACTTTTCAAAGTTTCTTGAAACAAGGCACTTCGCTCGAGCGCAACATTGGTCACTCGAGCGAACCCATTGGTCTGCAAAAGTACTGGATGCTCTCATTTTACGCTCAAGCCAACTTCTTGGTCGCTCGAGTCAAGACTGAAAATAAAGGGTGGTCGCTCGAGCCAACCTCCAATGTCTGCAAAGGTACTGGGAGCTCGAAATGTACACTCGAGTGACAATTCCGTCGCTTGAGCGAACTACTCCCAGAATTTTGTTTTGAGCTTCAAACACACATTCAAGGTTCCAAATTCATGCATGACTCACTCAAACATGCAAGAACACTCCAAAATACATATATTTGAAGCTATTACGTAGTGTAAATCCCACCAAAACGTTGCTCATTGGTTCGGTGCGGTTTGGTTTGGTTAGATCAGTTTGTCCCCAATTGGTCCACAAAAGTAGCAAAATTGTGTTACGATCCCATATCGGTTAACATAGGGTCACATGCATATATGCCCTCTCCTTGTAAGTCGGTTTTTAAGGGTGAGTTAAATTTATGTCAATTATCAGACTATTAAACAGGTATTCATGTTGCCAATAAAAGAACTACAGTCAGAACTACAAATAAAAAAGAGATTGAAAACTACGCAGAGAGAGAAGATTGAGAGTCTGAGAGATAGATTTATTGATATTTGCGAATTTATGTTATAAAGAGCATGGCATTCTGCTATTGGCCTTCCAATTGGAATTTGGGTGGTTAAATTTTGGATATAGAACACAATTGAGGAAGAGATGCCTAAGAATGGAAATTTTTCATGGACATTGAAGAGGATGCTGTGCTTAATTAAGTTGAATTTGAAGTAAATGAGCAACAGGATAACTGGTATGTGCTTGTAGATCATCATTGTATATCCGTGTGCTAGCTATGATTTGTGTAGTGTCTTGCAATCAATGCACAAGATTGACCTATAAACTGTGTATACAGATCAACTTGTTTCTGCCAGTTGTGATAGTCAAGAAAGGATAGGGATGAGAAATTTATGGCATTCTTAGGAAGGCTTACTGTTAGCATCTCTGGTGTTTTGGGTTCAAGTCATGAAAATAACACGTTGCATACTTCTTGCCTTTTCCAAACCCTACTTTAGCTGGAGAATTGTGCATTAGGTCATCCTTTCTTAGGAAGTTACGGATAGGATAAAGACAGGATGATGCCATACATTAGATTGAGAAGAATGGGAAACTGGATTTCTGTGGTGGTCTCGAATTAGTTCCGAGTCTTTGTTTGGTCAACTTCTGTTCTTGAGTTAGATTTTGTGATTTTATCCCTCTTTCAATTATTTCAAGAGCACAACAAATCTATCTTGTAAATTGTTTGCCAACCAAACTGGTACATGCACATTTATTAATTAAGGGAAATAACTAGAGACAACACTCGCACTGATCACATTTGGACCTAGATGCCTGAGTTATTGCCTTATAGGATTCATGCTTTAACTTTTACCAACTGATTTTTCTGGTATACTGGTGAGGGCATTAGATTCCATGTTTAGTTACAAACTCTTAACAAATCTAGTTTAGTATAGCTCAAACTGGAGCAGAATCAGCTGATAGTACAA
>JAPPVO010000059.1:44864111-45053881 GCA_030407325.1 Camellia japonica
ACTGTTCAAGTATGTAGTGTGTGTTCATGCACAGGTGTAAGATCATACCATAGTATAATTTTTTTTATAATTTTTGTGTGTGTAAGATTTGTATTTAATATCGCTTAAATAAAACAAGAGCTAATGGGTTGAAGCAACTTAATAATAAGAACATCTGCACACTTCATTACCTATCTTCAAGTAGTGTGTGTGTCAGTAGCACGGATATTGAGGTACGCCACTTGAAAATCGAGACTTCATGGCATGGACACGTGAATATATTTTATATGTATATATGAAAATAATATCATTTCTCCATTTTTTTAAATTACAAATACATTTATATATTTTTTTTTTGATTAGCAGCAGAGAAGTTTTATTAAGACTAGAAGAGAAAAGATAAAGAGAGGTACGTAGGAGGACAAGAAGTCCTCAAAGAAAAGAAAAGGAAAGAGAAAATATAACACAATTACAAATCACATTCAACTCTCCAGTCACTAAAAAGGGCAGTCCTAGTGCACGAGGGTCCTGCCATTACCAAGTTTGGGGATCCCCCTACCGAGGGGCATTACTAAGCCCCTCGCACTATCAATTCCCCCTCCCAAAGCATTACCAAATAAGCTGTGGGCGGGACCCACAGGTGCACTTGGTAAAAAAAATAAAATTTTTATATAAAATAGATTAAATCCGCTTACTATTTTCCGAATCGCATCCAAAGCTCAGCCAAGTTAATCCCCCTCTGAGGGGGATTACTAAGCCCCTCGCACTATCAATTCCCCCTCCTAAAGCATTACCAAATAAGTTGTGGTTGGGACCCCCAGTCATAGCAATCCAATCCCTCTCCCATGCTGATAAACAAACATGACCTGAAGTTGATCACTAACATCTAAACACACAAAGTAAGTATTGCCCCAATCCATCGTTGCCAATCTAGATACTATCCGCCATAAAGCGAAAGCCATAAGACACAGCAAAAATAGATGATCAATGCTTTTCTCCTCTATCCTGGACATAACATACCACTATGGACATAAATAGCGATTGGGTCTTCTAATTTGAAATATGTTTATGGTGAGTTTCTTACGAGTTTTTTCTCCATGCAAAAAGTTTTAGACCATGTTTGTTTGGATGGTCTGGATAAAGGGGAATTGCATTGCAATGGATTGTTAGCCTTGGGATAAATAGTTCCTGGACTATTTGGTTGGAAATTATGTGTATACAATGTTTGTTTTGTCATGGGATTAGATGTTTGGAAATGACTATTTTAGTGGATCTCATGTTTGATTAGGAAACTATAAAGAATGATAACTTCTCAAAAGACCATTTTGTCTTTTGAATTGTTTACAATGGCAAATGATAAATTTGAAGTATATTTTGTTTTATTAAGACAACTTTTAATTTTATTTAAATACAACATTAGAATTATATTTTCATTTATAATTTTGCTAATACAAAAAAGGGAAAAAAAAAAAAAAAAGAAGAGAAGAGAAAACTATTATATATTATGAGATTAATTTACACATGTTTAAAAAAGTTTGTGTTTAAATATTTTTGTAAGAAAAAATGAAGAAAAGAGATGTTATATATTGTTTTTATTTTGAACATTAGAAGTATATTTTCTTTTATTATTTTGCTAATACAAAATAAAAAATAAAAAAGGGTAGACATTATATATCACGAGATTAATTTATACATGTTTAAAAAAATGAAAGAAAGAAATATTTTATACTTGATGGTCAATTTCGTCATTTAACTAGCTAATCTTGAGGTTACCCAATGGGATTGAGTTATGCCACATATGGGGGACTGTTAGTTTGACCTTTACTTTTCTAACCAAACGTTGGACTATTTGTTCCATTGGACATGGAGTTCAACCCCATGGCTTTATCACACTAAACACACACACCCCCCCCCCCCCCCCCCCCCCCCCCCCCTTACTATAAGTGGTACATTTGCTCTCCAAATCATATTTTGAGGTTCAAACAATGGTACATCTGAATCATCAATAATCTTATCAAAGAAAAATTTACAAGAAAATATCTCAGAAGAATGAGCAGTTCAAAATCTTTACCTATAACAACTATTCTCGTAGTTAAGAATAGATAACAAAGAAATGAGCTCAACAACTTTACGATCATTCAAGTTTTTAAAAAATTGAAGTTTCAAGAAATGGGAAAGAATGAGAAGAGATCATAGAAGTAATGGATATGTTATGAGGCCGAAAAAACTATACAATTGGGGAAATAAATGATCAAATGAATTCTCACCCCTCTATACATCCTCTCCAAAATGAATGGGATTGGATTCTCTCAAGTTGGCCATCCAACTTGAGAGTGTTTGGGCTTGGTTTGCCCATTTTGGGGCCGACTTTAGTGAAATATGTTTGAATCATATTTGTTTCAAAAAATGGACAACAATTATAATATTAGGAGTAGCCATTCATCTGTTTTAATACAAATGTGATTCAAACATATAGCTACTGATGTCCGATCATCGTAATTTTTTGCATAAATATTCTATTCAACAAGTACTAAAAAGTGAATGGTTCGGATAATTGAGATCGGCCCCTAAATGGGCCTACCAAGTAGAAACACTCTCAAGTTGAGATGGCCAACTTGAGATAATCCAAACCCAAATCGAAACAAACAAACAAACAAACAAATCGAGAGAAATAAGATACACCTTGAGAGATAAATTTCCGTGGAGATTTGGAATTCTCCCAATTATGAAGCAAAGCAACAAGTAGAGTGCTAAAATGCTCAAACAAATTGGAAAGGCAACAACTAGGTTGCGTTTGGATGACATGAATCAAAGACAAGGAATAGGTATATCTCATTTATAGGAATCTCATTCCAAGTGAGGGAATCAAATTCTTTCTTAGTCTAGGAAACTGAGTATGTATGGATTGATGATTATTTACGTTCCATTATTAGCTTGACGAGTAACTACTGACGAGTATTTGCTTTGACTTGACGAGTATTTGCTTTATTAGCTTAGATTGATGATTTACGTTCCTGCCTAGAGCGTATTTCTGGGGATTTGGTGACAGAGCAAGCAACTACTGAGGCATTGTTATGGGGGCGTATTACTATGGAGCATCTAGTCGTGGCACTTCAGCGTGGCAGGGATCTAGCCTTAGAGGCCTGTAGCAGAAGGTTTTCTTGTATAGTATTTTTGGTCGATATGCGGAGTGATAAGCTCGATTTGAGGGGTTTATTGACTTGGTTGCCCGGACCACGAAGAGTGAGCTTGCTAGCAGGAAGGTTTAGGAGCTACAAGATTTTGCTTCTCGTGAGAGATACAAGGCCTTTGACCCGTAGATTTCTGCAGATGTTGAGGAGACTTCGAGGAGCACTTATATTGATTGAAATGGATGGAAAGGAATTTCTTAATCTGCTCAATTTCAATGTTGTAAAACACTATTACATATAGTTAAGATTTCAAATAAAATGCATGTCTTTTTAACCAATCTGGCCTCTTTGGTTTTTCCTTCCCTACACTTTGAAAGGCATCATGACACAATAAAGCTGTTTCTGGTGAAAAGCCCAAAATGGGGCAATAGAGGCAAAAGTAGCAAAAAAAAAACAAAGAAAGGTGCTCATTACCTTTCCAAAGTCATAAGTTCACAATTAATAATGTTAAGATAATCTGATCCTTCGAAAAGTTAAATAAGTCCAAGCATAATCACTAGGTAAATGATCCCTGGGAGCTTACGAGTCTAAAGTGATGGTTAGTCACTTGGAGGAGCACGACGGAACGGGAAGCATTCTGTCACTGTGACAACCATGTCATGCATATCAACTTTGCATTTATTTAATTATGTGATTATGAATTTTGTTTGCATAGTGTGTTCAATTGAATATGTTACATTGTGAGGAATTATATTTGAATAAAAAATTGAAAGCTTAGATGACTTAGAAAACGATAATTGATTAGCTTAATCAGTTTAGTTTAATGTATAGAATCACATGGGAATTTAATTAAAAATTTGATTCATATTAATAATAATTATAAATAACCAATTAGACATAATTATGATTGATTAGCTTTAAGTTTGATTAATTAAGATAATGAGCTATTAGTGTATTAAGCTAATCTATTAATATATAACTTAGAAGAAGAGAAGTTGAGTTCATCCTTATGTAATTGCTGGAGAAAGTTTTAGAGGGGGAGAGAGAGCTCAACTTTAGAGAGAGAGAAGCTAGAATTTGAAGAATTGAAGGAGGTTCAAGATTTTGCAAGAATACATCAAATTAAAGACTCTAGGTAAGAATTACAACTTTAATTCTTGTAGATAATCCACCTAAGACTTGAATTCATGGAGTAATTAGAATCATTTGCATGTAATTTGAATATCTTATATTTCATCATTGTTGGTTTGAATTTTGCCTTTCTCGCATGCATGCGAGTTTAAACTTTGCATTTTTCCAGAATTGTCATGGTTTTATATCATATATTTCATGTTTGATGAACAAAGGAGAAAAGCTTTGAAAATTTTTGCATGCATGAAGGTTTTGGTTTCAATTTTGCTAATTGATGATGTTTCGAGTTAGTGGTTTCAAAATTGATCATGAACTTGTGTTTTTCCAAGTGTTATCATGTTTTTGAATAAATGATGCAAGCCCTCTAATATTGAATTTGTGTTTGGAAGCTCAATTATTCAGTTTTGGAAAACAGAATTCGCACAGGCCGCTTGAGCGATGAAGTAGTTGCTCGAGCGCACTTCGAGATCATCCAGTATTTTTGTAGATTGCTCAAGCGATCAAGTTACTGCTCAAGCCTACATTTGAATCATTTGGAATGTCATTTTGCAAACCAATAACTGGGAGCTTGCATTCATCGCTTGAGCGATGAAAGGATCACTCGATCGATCACTTGTTTTCAGCATATTTTTTAAAACACTCATGGGCATATTTTTGTTTCCATCATCTTCCGAGTATCCTTAGGCATTGTTTAGGCCTCATTAAAAAAGTAATAAGCTAGTAACCAACATAAGGAAATGGATTAGATAAGAAGTATTCGTTTGAAAGGTGTATTTCAATGTGAATTTGTTTATGTGCATTGTGTATGTCGGACACCCGAGATATAGCAATCGTTTGAGACCACTGTGAGTGATATCTCTATAAAGTTATGTTTGAAATTGTTTCAAGAATGATGTTTTGAATTCTTATTTTGTATCCATGAATGAAGATCCTTTTTGTAGATATATTCGTGGCATCCTTTAGTGAGGCCCCTGCCTGGGGGATATAATACCATGGCCCTTTGAATGTTTGAAGTATAGAGATTTCTGATGTTTGACACGAGTGGTCCCTTCATTAGACCTGAAAGGTCCCTTTGTATTGACCTAAATGGTCCCTTTGATTTTGGCTTGAAAGGCCCCTTTGTTTTGCTCTATTGGCTGTTACCACTTATCACTCTTCGATAATGAATTTCGTTTATGAATTCGATATATGATTCGTTTTGAGAATACAAGTTATGTTTTGTAATGCGATTAGACTTCATTCATTGACAACTTTATATTGATGTTACTCATTGGGTTTTAGCTCACCCCCTTCCCCTATATGTATGTAGGTGAGCATTTAGGAGATCAAGCTTAGAGTTTGCCTTGGGAGTCCACCTTTTTGAGAAGCCAACCCGTGGAGTGTCTCCGTGTCGAGGCATTTGCTTGGATTTGTGTTGAACCAAGCTTTTGTCAAATTTTTTTTTGTTAAGTCTTATGTTTGGACTTGTATGTGTATAAGATGAAGTTTGCACTTATTGTAAGTATTATTAAGTTATGATGCTTCTATGGAGGTTTTTGGTTTATCATTTAAGCACAGCTTAATGGACTTGTTTTGTTAATGATTTTGCTTCCGCTTCAGGCCTCGATATTTAATAAATATTTTGGATTTGTCTAAGAGGCCGGAGGTAATCTATGATTACTAAGCCAGTTATGCCCTTATCCTCTAGGGGCGGATTAGGGACTTGACAGTCACTGACTTTCATATTGGAAGTGTTCAAGTGTTGAAAACCTTCCTGACCCAGAGTGCCTTTCACTCGACATCTCCTGGGAAAGTACTTGTTCCCTTCACCAACCAATCTTCGGATTCAAAAATTGTAAATATAACTGTTTTGATCTGGCACACTCATAAGAATGAAGCATGCATTTATATTACAACAATGTGACACACGTACAATACTAGAATATAAAATTATTATGCAAAAAACTATTGATCACCTCGAACTCTCCACATCTGCAGAAATCTACGGGTCAAGGCCTCATCTCTCACGAGCTCCGCATAATGGCCAAAAATAAGGCAATACAAGGAAACGTCAGGCTCTAGGCCTCTAAGGCTAGTATACTTGTCACGCCGAAATGCCATAACTGGATACTCTAGCTCAGTAATACACCTATGTATCAATACCTCGGCAGTCGTTCGCTTGTCGCCAAATCTCTGGAAATATGCTCTAAGTGAGAACGTAAATCATCGATTTGAGCTGATAAAGTAGGTACTCATCAAGTCAAAGCACTCCTCTCCTTAAGCAAGAAAACAATCTCTCCCTTAAGTCCTCGAGACTCGAACACAGCAATACGCTCCATATAAACAGAAATAGTATCCTGCATCTGAGCCATGGAATGTTGATAAGCATTCCCCAAAAGTTGTAATCGAACACTCAGAGTCATGATGTAATCGGTTTATCCGCTCAAGGAAAGAGCGCCTGCAACAGTCGAACGGCGTACAAACATAAACTCAGATCTATAAATCTGAGCATCAAGCCATGTATCATACTCCCTAGTAATACCCGGAGTCTCCAACATACCTGATGAGGATGAATAATCTTGTTGATATCATACCTCAATAACCATTTGAATCCTCGAGTCATGATATCTGTCTTGCTGGTTGTGCATTGCACAAATAAATATATATTCCACCAAACTAATTTAATATATTGTGTTGACCAACTCAAAAAAATAATATATACTTACATATTATTTTATATTTCCATTACTTTTAAATTCCACCTAACTAATTATTTTTTTTAATGTTAAAATGAATGTTTATTTGCTATTCTTTTTTTAAAAAATATTTTTTATGTTGTATTTAAACAAAATTTTAAACTCATTTATAACATATTTATATAATAAGGGAAGAGGGTTTTTGAATTTATCCTAAAGACATTTGTCCTACTAGGACATTTTAACGATTATGATTCATTTATGTATTTAGATTAACAACTGAGATGAATGACAGTTCTTGCCCAACTATTTCACACTATAAACAGTCCCACCTACCCACGTCTGAACCCCCCACCTTCCCTCTGTATCTGTCTCACTCTCACTCTCTGTTCTTCTTCCCACGTCTGCATCCCCCCACCTTCCCTCTCTATCTCTCTCACTCTTGGTTCTTCTTCTTCTTCTTCTTCAACATAACGAACCCCCCCCCCCCCCCCTCCCCTTTTGTCTCTGCCTCAAAGTTTGATTTTCTGAACATAAAATCTGTTGGGTTCAAATTGTAATGGAAACTTAGTATATGTATATATTTTAATATCAAATGGGTTTTATTTTGTAATGTGTCCATTCATATTTATTTTAGAATTTGTTGGGTTCAAATTATAATGGAAACTTAGTATACGTATATGTATATGTATTTTAATATCAAATGGGTTTGGTGGTTATCAAAAATTTTAGGTTTGAACAGCTTCTGTGAACTATTTGTATCTCTCCATCTGGTTTTTGTGTGTGTATATGTGTTTGTTTTGGTGATTTATATTGTGGTTTTTGATGATTTGATTTTAGGGTTTGGAGGTGAATTTAATAATGACAGATTATTTATTGCCTGGAATGGCTGGATATGAATTGCTCAAGAAGATCAATGTTAGTTTTATGTGATATTGGTATTTCACTAAAGGCCC
This sequence comes from Camellia japonica, assembly GCA_030407325.1. Classification (NCBI taxonomy): domain Eukaryota; kingdom Viridiplantae; phylum Streptophyta; class Magnoliopsida; order Ericales; family Theaceae; genus Camellia; species Camellia japonica. Next base: position 44,871,984 of record JAPPVO010000059.1, read on the forward strand.
TGTTTGGTTGCCAAGAAAATTGTGAGAACACAAATTTGTTTGCTAAAACCGATTGGATTGGAATTTTTCAGTTAAAGCTGTAGAGAGAGAACACAAATTTGGATTTGAAGAAAGATTTCTCTCTCTTCATGTCCTCTCCCTTTCCCTCCTCTGTCGTCGACAAGTTTCAATTAGGATTATTTGAGAGAGAGAACACAAATTTGGGTGAAATGATTTTCTGGGTTTGAAGAAAGATTTCTCTCTCTTCATGTCCTCTCCTTCTCCCTCCTTTGATGTCGCCAGAAGTAACACCTACAACAACTCTTCATCCGTTAAAATGTACCATCTCCCAAATCGATGAGAATAGTTTTACATCTCAACATTCATTGATTCAGATCCTTCAAAAATAAAATACCAATGTATAACAATCAAGGGAGAAAAAACAGAAGAAGACGATATCGATGTCTATCCAAAAGTGTTCGATGATTTCTTCGAACATTGCACATGTCAATCGATGATGCGTGTTGGTTGTTCTAAGATTTGGTTACCCTGTTTTGTTTTTTTATTCTGATTTGATCAAAGTTGTTTATATATGTTGAGTAAAAGTTGGTTATTTTGATTTGTTTTTTTATTCTGTTTGATCAAAGTTGAGTAAAAGTTTTTTTTTTTCCACCACATATGTTGAAGTGGGTTTGATTGTCTCTAGATATTGGTTTTGCTTTTGAATCTCTATTTCAAAGGGATATATATGAAAAATGTTATAGGTTTTAAATTTTTACTATATAAATTCATATGAGTGTGAAGTTCACAAAATTTGGTATCCCTAGCATTACGTTTATTTACTATATATATAAATTTACTATTAAATAAATGATTAAATTCACTATATATATAAAAATTAAGTTGACAATTTTATTTAAAAGCTCCATTTTGATCATTATATATATAAATTTACTATTAAATAAATGATTAAATTCACTATATATATAAAAATTAAGTTGACAATTTTATTTAAAAGCTCCATTTTGATCATTATATCTGGGGGAAATAACTGCAAAGGGTATGTGTAAATTTTTTTTTTACAAATTAGTGATAAGTTTATAAATTTTAATAATAATGATTTTATAATTTGTTTTGAAGTTAACATGAATTTTAAATTTCTCTCCAATCTGCTTCGAATGGGTTTCATTTTGAAATGTGTTTTGATTTCTGAAAGGTTTCATTATGTTTGGATTTCTGTTTCTAAGATTTGGGTTTGGGTTTGGGTTTGTGATTTTTAATGTGTTTTAATGTTCATTAACTGGGTTATAACTCCCATTTGAAGCTCAAACTTGAGCAACAATGGAGTTCAAATAAGAAGAGAGAGATGTAGAGGAAAAAGAGAGACAAAGCTCTCTACTCAAAAAAGAACAAAAGCAAAAAGTAGAAGAAGAAAATAAAAAGTAGCTTTGGTTAAATAATTGCACATGATTGGTTAAATAAATGTACAGGATTGTTGCATAGGATTATTTAAATAATTGTTTATATATTAATAATTTATTTTTTTAATTAAAATAATAAAAAATAACAAATAGCTTTGGTTATTCAGATACTTAACGTATATTTGTTGAGAAACCTAACGTCATTAAAAAAAAAATTGGTTCTATTAAATGTTTAGTAACAAATTACATAAATTACATCTAATTACATTTTGATCTCATTATTATTTACACTGTGCTTTTAGACACGGGAGGCATACACTAGGGGAAGTTATTATTTTATTTAAGTTCTGTAGATCGTGTGGTACAAGTAAAATTGTTACAAATTCTTTAAAAAGAATAATATTTTTTTTATATTTTTTAAATATCTTTATCAAAAGATGCTACAGGCCCCATAAATTTAAACATAATATGTATACATTACAATTATATTCTAATCCCAATATTATTTACACCGTACCTTCAGGCACGGGCATACGCTAGTATATATATATATATATAAAAAGTTAATATAAATAAAATAAAAATATTAAAAATAAAAATAATATATAAGCGCTCCCAACCTACGACTCTTCTAAGTTGCCCTGGTCCCGTTCCCTCTCCCGTTGTTGTTTCGTGCAACTAAGTGCTAGAATACTCTTCACATGGAATTTCACTTCAAAAGAGTTAGCTAAATGCTGAACCAGATGCGCTGTTAGCTTTATTCCACTTATTTGTTGGTCCTAAGCTTCCCTAAACCTCATGAAACTCCACCTTAATTGCCAAATTATTCTCTATAATAAAAATTCAAGCATTAGCACATAATTAAGTTGGTGTTTGGGGTTTGTTTTTTTTGTGGCCTTTTTTTTTGTTTGTTTTTGTTTTTGTTTTTTTGGGTGGGTAAGTCATAAATTAAGGACAAAAAATTACACATTTACAAGGGGCATACCCTAGCTAATACAACAAATATCATTCTCGCCCCCCAAAAAGGGGGTTAAAACAAATAAAATCTAAATACAAATAAAACACAAAAATCACCCATATATCTTTTTTATCCCCAAATAACTTCTACTATCAAAAAATAATAGATGAAATTTGAGGAAGATATATGGGCAAAAGTACAATGACCTCACCACAGCTGAACATGGCTGAACAACAAAAAGCACAAAACCATGAGTTGGTTTTGAATATGTCAGTGGCCAAATAAAACCAACATGGCGTTGCAAGCTTCAACACAAAACTATACATATACAAACTTTACATATACACCAAGCTGGCCAACCACCTAAAATAAGGAGCCGACCTACCACCTATATCTGTCTCCCTCATACCCACGTGCTATCCTTGATCAGAACAACATCATTGGGATGGGAAATTGCACCTTGAAACAAGCGATGGACCACGCGTACAGCCACGCTCCATCTCACATTTACCGACCAAACACCACGAATGCCCGACAGAGAAACAGCCATTACGGCGGTAAACACCCAGGCCAGTTACGGACAAACCCACCAGTGCCGGAGTAGCGAACCACCTGCTACTCCTCACCAGAAACATATAGCGAACAACACCAGCTCCGTTACAAGCGTACCACCAGCAAGCAACACCCCATGAATAGAAAACTTTAAAGCCCTAGAGGACCCATACCAAAACCAGCGCCAGGTGAGAGCAACACCCGTGCCTGAACAAAGTCAATATCTCGCCGGAGAAGAAGCAACTCCGGCCAGAGATCAACCAGCACTAGTGACTACCCCCCGCCGACGTCAAACTTGGACAAAACAAATAAAAAAATCCACCAACAGTTGCCTCATCGAAACCCTCCAGAATGGAGATTAAACCCTGAGCCAAAGGAAAACGGCCATGGAAGACGACCATGGCATCACCCACAACCGAACACCATAACCCAATTTCCATACCCATTTACATCAACATTCTCTCTCTAGACTATAGAGAGAGGCTAACAGCAAAGAAAATGACCATTGCAAGTCAGACGACCAATAACGGTCACCACACCAAGCTGTAGAACTCACCAGTGGCATATCCAGAACCCTCCTTTAGCTACCAGATTTACATGAGCGCAGAGACCACCGTCATACCAACGAACCCACCAACAATGACCAGAAACCCGACACAAGCATTGACCCACGGACGGTTTGACCATCCGGAGTTGACAGATGACTACTCGCCAGCGAGACAACTGGGATGATATCCCATTCTCACCAGCCATGGCGGACCGCAACTCAATGTACTAGAGGCGAAGTCATGGGACTTGAATACATCACAGAAGCACCAGAGAACTTCCAAACAAAACTTGAAAATACACAACAAAGATCAACACCACTCCTAAAACGGAGCTTAACAGACCTGAAACACACTCACTTACCCTCAAAATTTGTGGCCTTTTTGCTTCTTTTAGGAGCTAAAAAAGCTAATGTGTTTGGGAAGTTGCTAAACAAGCAGGTTTTTGGGAGTGAAAAAATTGTTGTGACATTTGACTTTTTTAGGTAGTGACAAACATGGGGGGCTTTTTGGATTTTTTAGTCAAAAGCTGGCTTTTTATTTTTTAGTGTTCCCAAATGACCTCGCATATGTGGAAGAAATTACTATAAAAGAAATGCAACTTTTCTTATATAAATCAACATGAACATGGAATTTTAGCTGTTCGTCACTTTTTTACTGTTAATATTTTTATTATTGTTTTTCTTTTCAATTTTTTGTTGACCATAATTGGTTGCAATTTTATGCACATTTAAAATTGTATACACTTGTGCTTTATAAATTTTAACATTAATTTGATAAGCATTGGTTCACATTAAATTTTTAGTTAATTATACGCTAGTGCCATTTGTGTAAAGAGATGTGTATTGTGAAGCACAAATATGGACAAGGATATAGGCATGGACACAAGATAACGATTTAAAAAAAAATAAGGATATAGACATAACATGGATACTACCCAGTTTTTTTTTAAATATATTTTTATTTGCTAATTTTTATCCACAAACAATAAAAAATAATGAAAAACTAACATTATTTCAACATGAAAAACCATAAAAAAATACACTAGTCATAAGACACATAAGATATCATCTAATACATTCATCAAAAACACCTAGAAAAAAAAGACTACGGGGAGTATATTTGTTTTTGTGAGGATGCTTGGATTGGGGATAGTTCTTTTGGTCATTTGTTTCCACATTTGTATTGTTTATCTCACTCTCATAATGTGTCTGTTGCTTCTATTGCTTGTTTCCCTAAGGCTCCCATTTCTTAAAATTTCAGTTTTTTCGAAAATCCAAGTGATACCTGTCATGCATAATGAGGTGGGATTCTATGGATAAAGGGTGTTGTCTATTCATTCCTTGGGTTTGTTCTCTTGCTAGTCTTTTTTTTTCATGAGTTGATTGATAATTCTGATGTTCCCATTTTTTATTTTTTTTAAAATGATTTGTAATGCTTGTGTGTCTTTTTAAGTAAAGTGTTTCTAACGATTAGTTTCAAAGGAGAGCTGATTACCTTTTGCTACCTCAATGGTGCATTTTGTGTAGAAAGGGGGATAATGAAAGCATTGAACCCCCCCCCCCCCCCCCTCTCTTTTTTTTTTTTTTTTTTTGTTGTTGTTGTTTTGCATTGTCTTGTGACTTTATCATTGTGGCATAAGTTGTTTTACATGGTGGATGTTGAGTGGGTGGCTTCTCCTTCTTTTATACAAATGCTTTTGATTGATTGTAGGAGGTTTGGAACGAATAAGAAAGTTCGAGTTCTTTAGGATTGTGTCATTTTTGTGATATTTTCAGAGATTTGTTTAGGAAGGAACACAGATTTTTTATTATAAATTTGGGCATATAGAGGAAATTATGGAATAAGATTTGTTGTATATCTTTTTTTTTGCTTCTGTCCCTTTTTCTTTTAGGGAGATTCCTTTTGATTAGTACGGATTGAAGGGTTGTGCGTGGTTTGTAATCTTTTGGTTGACTTTTGTGTTTTTGGTGGACTTCTTGTCCTACACCAACTTTTGTAATTTTTCTTTTATTTTATTAATAAAATTTCTTTTGTAGCCTTTTGAGGCTTCAAGTAGACCTAACTTCAACCAAGTCATCATCACTAACAGCATCACCATCAACTTGGCCTATACCTCCATTATCTGTAAATAACAGTCTCTTTGTTGGGTTCATCAAGTGAGAGGTTTGCAATCTCAAACATCCTAATGCAATCGAATAAGTCAAACTTTGTCTCCCACAATATCCCACATGTTGGTCTCTTTTTAGTAGTTGGCTTCTCCTTGATAAAAGGTAGAGACTGCTATGCATAATTTAGACACATTAATGATTGAACTTTTTGGTGGAAGTTATTGTATTGTTTTTGTTTGTTTTTTGTTTTTAAATGCTACCCTTTTGACCGCTGAACCCCCGTACTAAAGTTACAATAAAACCTTGTCATGTGGTTTGCTTGGACATAGGACACGTGTGTCCTTGATGTCTCATGAAAAATAAATGACATGACACGTGGCATGTCCATGTTACACATGTTGGACACTGTTACCCCCCCTTCCCGCTTTCTCTCTACATGTTTTCATTTCCAAGCTAACCCAAACAATACACCAAAATGCAATTTTGATCCTTGAGGGCAGTAAAAGAAATAGAGGAACACCAATGAACACATGGTCTGAGGCGATTTGAAATGAGATGTTTTTCTTAAACTTATCAATCTGTGGGAATTCCTGTAATATTACTGATGTTTAAGTTTGCTTCTTCACCGAAGCATGGACTTCAAAAAAAGAGAGAATAAATAGGGAAAAGAATTTGCTTGTGTTTGGTTTGGATTTTCAAAATAGTATTTGAGAGCCCAAAATTGAAAACTCATTTGTTTGTCTCTATTACCAAAACTATTCTCAAAACTATTTCAAATTTATCTCTATTCCCAAAACAATTTCAAATCAAATTTATCTTATTATCAAAGCTACATTAATTGAACTGTATCTATGTTGTATCTATGTTGAAATATGCATTACATCATATTTTCAAATTAATCACATTTTTTGGATGAAACTTTGTAAATAAATTATTTGCAAATTCATGTAAAAATTTAAAATAAAATGAATTTGTATGTCCAATTAATAATTTTTTTAAAAAAAATTAATTAAAAAAAATGTGTTGTACGTTTTAAGTGTGTTTAGATTGAGCGGATCTAAAAATTATTATTATTATTATTTTTTTGTATATTTGTTAGAATTTAGTTATTTTTTACAAGATTTTATCATAAATTTTAGATGTTTATTTAGATTGAGTGGAACTAAAAACTAATTTTTTTTTCTTTTCTTTTCCTTTTTTTTTTTTTTGCCCTTTTTTTTGTTTGTTTGTTTGTAGATTTGTTAGTATTTAGTGAGTTTTAAAAGAATTTATTTATTTATAAATTTTATAGTTTTTAAGTGTATTTAGATTGAGTGGAACAGGACATTTGGCCTAGAGGTTGTGTAGCACCCATTGTTGTGTGAGGTATTGGGTTCAACTCCTATGGAGAGAGTTTGATACCCTTTGTGGTGGTGGTTCTAAGTGGTTGTTGTGCTTGGGCTGAGGAGTTTGATATCCTTTGTGGTGGTATTTATTTCTCCCCATTGTATTAAGTAGTAGTAAAGTGGTGGTTGGGCTTGGGCTTAGTAGACTTTGTTGACAAAAAAAAGCTCACTAAAGACAACAAAACACGGAAAACAAAAAACTCAAAAACTAGTTTTAAAAACTCAAAACCCAACAAATTTTGAAATTTTATCAACTCTTTTCAAAAAGGTATCTTTCAAAATTGATCCTGAAAATTAAACCAAGCGGACCCTTTGTTTCTTGACCAAATTGAACCAAGCGGATCCTGAAAAATGCATTTGATGGTGTATTAGTGTTAGCTGCATTGTTTTTTATATCATATACTCTGTGCCCTTTGTAACTTACAAAATTTGATTAAAGGGATCATTTTGTTGTCTTTGATATAACTCCAGGTTTTGAAAATGCTCCTGGTGAATGGGATGAATACCCTTCATATGTTAATGCTGAGCGGTTGGATATTGGATCTCCTGTAAGTTGGAATTGTTGCGCTTTTATCTCTACAGATCTTCCATAGATAGTCCTCACTGTATTTTCCTTTTCATGATCTCATTCAGGGCATCTACAATGATAATCCTTCTCTTTTGTTTCATACTGGTTATGGCTATAGTCCACAAATGCCATATGGACCATATTCCCCAGTTACAACACCTTTGCCTTCTGTTGGGCAAGATGCCCAATTATACTCCCCTCAGCAGTATCCATTCTCTGGGCCACCATATTATCAGCATCTAGTTCCTCCTAGCATGCAATATATCACCCCACCAACTCCAGTTTCACAACCAGTGCTGAACTCAGTGGTGAGTATTGACCAACAAGTTGATGGAATGCTCTTGGGGCCGAGACCTAGTTATCCCTCCCCGGTGACATCTTTTGGCAGAGGCAACTTTTCTGGAAATCCTGGAGGTTTTGGTTTTCATGATTTGCAGCAAGGATTTGATGCATTCAGAACTAGTGGACTTTGGTCAGATTGGTCAAAACCGTCAGACAGACAGAGGGCTCTCACTCCATTTTCGCCTGCAGTATCTCCCCAACCAATTGGCAATCTTGGGTCATTTGGACAAAATGTTGGAATGGTTTGTTCTTTTGCCTATGCATGTCACAAAATGATTGTGGGAATCTAATTAATGCTTTTGAGATCTCAATATGTGCTGTTATTTTGTTCCTATGTTCCTTTTTTTTTGTACTATCGAATAGTGTTTATGGTCTTTGCCTCTGATAATCTAAGTACGAGATCTAGATTATGCTTCTATTTGAAATGTATCTCGAACCATACTCTAGCTAACTTTTGTTTATTGTCTTTATTCCCATTTGGAAACATTTGTTTTGGGGTTTTGTTCTCATTCAGCTACATTTAATGTAGAGCTAGTTGAATAGTTTTAGGTTTTAGAATTAACCTGTGTCCCAACCTTGACTTGAACAACACACCTTCCCCTTAGGTGACCATTTGAGTTGATAATGGATGGTAAATTGTTTTAGTTTCTAGATTGTAATGATTGAGAGCATGTCGGGAATTCGCCTGAGGCAGAGAGCATTGCATCCAGCAAAGCTCCTAATGAAATCAATTAAGCATTGCTGAACAGTATAAGCAATGTAGTTATTTTCTGAAAGTTACAATAATACGTGAAATCAATATGGGCTCAGGAAGTTAGTGGTACGATGATATTTCATGAAATACATAAGTAATTAATGAAACTCGTTCAAGGTACATGGCATTATTCATTCATTCTCCTCGTTCACACAAACTAATTATGCATTTTTTATGCACATTCAACTGACTTGTAAGTAACATGATTCTCATAAATGGATTTATACTGCTTGAATTGACTAACTTGAGTTCACTTGTGTTTCACGCGAAGCTCGACGGTGTCCCTCTTTTATTTGGAACTTGTTTTGTTAACTATCTGATAACGCAACATATTTTTTTTCAGAGCAAAGTATTGAAGCCTGTTGGCTTGGCTAGATATTGGATTTCCAAGAGGTATTGTGAAAAGCTTATCTGCAAAGCAGTGTACATCTTAGAATATCATGAACTGTGTTATTAAAGGCGATAGGTGCACCAAGGCGCCAAGGTCCCCTGGGGCCTAGGCTCAAGGCACAAGGCAAGGCACAGACTTCACCGAAGTGAGGCGCACCTTGTACAGAAAAAAAAATATAATGTAATATAAGTAAATAATTTAGGGTTCAACATAAACAAAATAAAATGTTAAACATTTAGTGTTTTTTTGGAGATTAGGAATTAGGGTTAATTTTTCTTCAATAATTGATTTGGGGTTGAATGCCCAATGTATTGGCATCTATAATAAAAGTAGGGATCTTCTGTAGCTGCACCATATTAAATCAATGGTCAGATTTTAAACAAAACCAATTAACGCAACAATAAAAAAGCCCTTAAGACGCAAGCCTTGGGCAATTGGGCGCCTTATCACATCTGTTTGGCTTGGAGCACTACAAGGCACAAACCTTGGGCCTGGACGGGACTTGGGCTTAGGCGCACACTTAGGCGCTCCTTATCAAAGTCACCTGGCTTGGAACACTACAAGGCGCAAACCTTGGGCTTGAATGGGACTTGGACCTAGGCACACGCCTAGGCGTGCCTTTAATAGCACTGATCATGAAGGAACCATTATGAAAACCTAGAAAGAGTGAACTTTCTTATAATCATGTACTAAGTAAGATATAAGAATCTTAGTTGTTGAGATAGTTGAGTTGTATAATATGGAAGATTAGGGTTAGGTGAGAACAGGAAGAGAAGAAGAGACAAAAATTAGAGGAATAGGTTCACCTTAGCATATGTTTTTCAGAATTAGGGCTGTTCACATGTTGTGTCGGGTACTATGTTGGCCTGCAGCCTGAACAGACTACTTCGGGTTGGAATTTTCAACACTTGATTTCGACTAAATGACACTTTGAAACCATACGTTCCTTACACTTAGTTTGGCGGTCAGTGTTTGACAATCAAATAGCATAGCCTCATTCAGTCTTCACAAACTAAAAAATGTACTTTTGATTGAAGCATTGAGTTGTAAAAGTAGATGAAATTTGTGTATCAAAAGAGAAATGATGGTTTGATCTTAATAGAAGCAGCTAAAATGAAGATTGATCACTAAAAAAAAAAAGCAATTTTTTTGACTCATTGTCATCTACTGTAGTAAAAGGAGACGCCACAACCACCATCACTTAGTGTTGCCCCCTCCACCATTGCTCAGTGCCACCATGACTAATAACATTACCTTTGTGCTTCATCATCGACCTCTGTGCTAGATTGTGACCACATAAAAAAACCCTAGGTGGATGTGGTTTCTTGGTGAGAGAGGGGTTTTGAGGTTTGAGGTAAGATGCATGGACACTTCTAAGAAGGTGACGTGTCTGTGTCGTGTCTGTGTCAGACACCGACACTCTTTGGACATTTCCCTGACACGTGTCTGACACTCTCTAAAACGTGTCATATTTTTTAATTTTTTTTAGATGACCCGGATACTATTTGGACACTTGGAGGACACACGTGTCTATCACTTAAACACACGCGTTTATCAATTAGACATAGGTGAAACTAATAATAAATTTGAACAAAACAACTTAAGATACAATAATAAAACAAAAACCATATAAATTTATAGGAATTAGCATCATATTACATTTTTTATTATCTTTAAATAATATATTCATATATATATATCATATAATAAATATATAAAATCGTATATTTTATGCGTGTCCCCCATGTGTCGTGTTCTGTATTTTTTGAAAATTGGCGTGTCCGTGTCATAGCCATGTCGTGTCGCGTGTCTGTGTACATGATTCTTAGGGTTTAAGACACTAAGACAAGAGAGTGAGGGAAAGAGAGTTGAGATCTGAGAAGTGATTAGGTCAAACTCGACACTTGACAGAAACTTGATTTCTTACATTTTCAAAACCTATGGTTGATCGAAATACTATGTGAATAGTTGCATAATTGGGTTTCCATTGGTCCGATAAGTTTTGGTGGGTCGAAATGGGTCCTTGAACAACTCTAATTAGAATGCTATAACCACAAGATTACAAGAATACCCCTACCATAAAATAAGACTAAATAACTCTACACCCAACCCCCCCCCCCCTCCGCGGGCTAGAATCTACATAACTAACATGCTCCTAATTGCTGAAATACACCATCTCATGAGAATATCAATATATGTTTGGTGCACTCATGCAAAACGTGATTGTGATCAATAAAGATGGTTGCTTCTATGTCACAATATATTTGCATTAGAGTTGGAACATGAATACCAAGGTTCTGAAGGAGAGACAACATCTCGGAAGCAGTATGAGCCATAGCTCTATACTCAACTTTGACACTAGAGCATGCAATGATATTTTTCTTTTTGTACTATGCCAAAGTAACTGTTAGAATAGTTATTTTCTGTTAATATTTACTTAAGTTGAGGGTATGATAGTCATTTCACTATGTTAGGGTTTGTATATGTATTTTGCTGATGTAGAGTGAACATTCATTCCATATATATAAAATTACTCTCTCTCTCTCTCTCTCTCTCTTTCTCCTCCTCCTCCTTCCTCTCTCTCTCTCTCTCTCTCTCTTCTCTCTCTCTCTCTCTCTCTCTCTTCTTCCTCCTCTCCTCCTCCTCTAAACCCTTCATTATACATTCTAACTTGGTATCAGAGCAATCTATCCTTCATTGGGAAGTGTTCTACAGATTCTGGAGATCAATTGGAGGTGACCGCGATGTGCTGATGTCATCATCTGTACGATGACGTCAGCATGACATCATCATTGTATGGACGAAACCTCCATCACTAGGCTTGAAATTTCATCCCGATATTTATGGTGATTTTTGTGAAATTTTTTGATCATCTCTGATGTGAGTTTTCTATTTTCAAATGTTTTTCTTGTTTTTTTGGTGCCTCACTGTGAATTTGGTTTGGGGGCTGTTTTTTGCTGTTTCTTCTTGTTGCCATAGACCGTCTAGGAGCCGAAATTGCTATATCCAGTGATATTTGCTCTTAATTTCTGGTTTTGCTGTTGTTGGGTTGGTAATTTGTTCAATTTTGGCCTCAATCTAGTTCGACATTTTTCTATTTCTATCTGTTGGAATTTCATATATAGGGGCTGAAATCCTACTAACAAGGGGTAGTTACTCTCCAGTTGTTGATTTAGGCTGGTGGATTGTTGTGTTGGTCTAATTTGTCAAATTTGGTTGGCAAATATGTGTTCTCCTCACTCATGCGTATTGTGTCAGGGATCCTGGTGTTTGACCTAGTTCGGTTGTCTATATTGATTGTTGTTAGTGCTGGTTGTTATGGGTGTTGACTATTTACAAGTATTTTGCTACTTTGTGCTATTGGATTGAGTATTTTCTTTATTATTGATCGGCATGGCTGAGATTGAGGCTAAAGCTATGACTATGGAAAATGATGATGACATGCCTAAATCTATCACTACCAAGAAATTGAATGGTGCCAATTATTTGGCTTAGATTCATGCTATCAAAATTTTCTTACGTGGCAAGAAGTTCCGCTTCCTTAGCGAACTCCCTCCTGCCATTGATGATAAATCTTATGATGATTGGTGTAGTGAGGATTCTTGTGTTATGGTTTGGATTTAGCACAGTTTGGAGCCACATGTTGCTAGCACCGTAGAATTTTGTGATACCTCCAAGGAAATATGGGACTCCTTTGCTGAATCTTTTTCGAATCAGAGTAATGTCTCTTGAGTCCATGAGTTATATGAGTAGTTTCAAGACCTTGTGGAATCAGTTATTGCAGCAGCGACCCTTCACTACTGATGTGAACAAATAGAAGCAACATTGGGAGGAGTTTATGATGGCTTATTTACTCTCCGACTTAGATCTTGAATTGCGGGGGTTCAAGGATCAGATTCTTGCCAGTGAAACTCTTCCTTTTACTGCTAATGCCTATTCTCGGCTGTTACGTTCTTCCTTGTGCCAGGCACAACCTACTATTGGGTCCTCTACTTTGTCGTCTTTTGTAATGGTCTCTAATAGTGAAGATCATGGACCTACTCGAGGGGATTTTCATGGTCCATCTGGCCCTCGGGACTCTTCTTACGGTAGAGGTGGTTCTTGTGGTGGTGCATCTCGTAGTGGTGGTTCCTGTGGTGGGGGTAATAGTGGACCTAGCTCTCGCACACATATTGATCTCAAGTGTAGTCATTGTGGTTCCCAAGGTGATATTGAACCTTGGTGTTGGCGGAAGTATGGCAAACCTGACCATGTGCATCAGATTATGGATGCCCCATCCTCATAGTCCTTGTTTTCCACTGGTTCTATTGCTTCTCCAGTTGATTCTCATGAGACTCACTACTCAGATTAATGAGCTTACGGTCTTGTCCAGTCTCTTTGACCGAGTATACCTTCATTCTCTACCGCTACTCTGGCTAGTTCAGGTAATATTACATATGTGGCCAAGTCTACTCAGCCTTGGCTCCTAAACTCTGGTGCTAGTTCTCATATCTCTGGTAATTCCTCTCTTTTTGATAATCTGAGGCTTGTTGATCATACTATTTTAGTTGTTGATGGATCTTCTCGACCTGTTAATGGTCAAGGTCCTCTTCACCCAACTCCATCTCTTTCTTTGCCCTCTGTCTCTATGTTCCTAAGATTCCATTTAATTTACTTTCTGTTAGCCAATTAATTCAAGCTCTCCACTGTTTTGTAACCTTTTCTCTCACTTCATGTGTTTTTGCAGGACCTCCAGACCAAGAGGATTATTGGTTCGGGGTGTGAGAAGGATGGTTTATACTTTTTGGACACTGAGATTCCTCCTCATCCTCCATCTACTTTGTTGAGCGCTATTGTATCTCCTCTTCAGTGGCATTTCCGTTTGGGTCATCCTTCTTTAGCCAAGCTTAAGTTAGTTGTTTTCAATTTAAGTCATGTTTCTCAGATTGAGTGTGAAGCCTGTCAATTTGGGAAGCATCACCGTAGTTCGTTTAGTCGTGTGTTTGTCTTTTGCTTTTGTCCATACAGATATTTGGGGTCCATCTAGAACTCCCACTGTTGATGGTTTATTTTATTTTGTTATTTTTGTGGATGATTACTTTCGGATAACTTGGTTGTTTTTAATGAAACAGAGATCTGATTTGCCATCTATTGTCTCTAAGTTTTATAATGAAATCTTTACTCAATTTGGGAAACATATTAAGATATTTCGTTCTGATAATGCTTTAGAATATGTGCAGTCTATTGTAACTAACCTTTGTGATGCTCGTGGTATTATTCATCTGATTAGTTGTTCTCATACATCACCTCAAAATGGTGTTGCGGAGCGCAAACACTGTCATTTATTAGATGTTGCTCGCACACTAATGTTTAATATGCATGTTCCCAAACAGTTTCAGGGCAATGCAGTTCTCACCGCCTATTTTCTTATTAACTGCATGCCTTCTAGTGTTGTTCCCACGTCTCCTTATTCTCAGTTATATCCCACATTGTCTCATTTTCCCTTGTCACCTCATGTTTTTAGATGTGTGGCTTTTGTACATGTTCTTGACTTTGGTATAGATAAGTTATCTCTTCGTGCTCGCAAGTTTGTGTTCTTAGGCTACTTCCGTACTCAGAAAGGGCATCGATGTTATCATCTCGAGTCACGTTGATACTTTGTCAGTCCTGTTGTTACATTTTTTGAGTCCACTCCTTTTTTCTCCTTTGGACAATAGTAATCCATTGATCATCTCTCTTGTCGTAAGGGGGAGCTAACTTTTATCACCCTTACTCTTCTGTCTTGTGTTCCTTCCTCTTCTTCTATATCCTCTCCCTCTAGTCTTCCCGTTACCCCTCCTTTGCTGGTTTATTAGTGGTCTCAAGTTCGTCGCATTGTATTTTATTGCTCGACCAATTCATCTCCTTTGTTAGAGGTTCCTGACTCCCCTGTTCCATCTGTTGATGTGCCCTTTGATGATCTTCCTATTGCCCTCCACAAAGGTAAACGTACTTGCACTCAATATCCTATTGCTAATTTTGTTTCTTATAATCGCCTCTCTCCTGGTCTTCACTCCTTTGCTTGTAGCTTGTCTAGTATTACCATTCCCCACTCCAGCAGGCTATGTCCATCTCTAGTTGGAAGGATGCAATGGATGAGGAAATGCATGCTCTTTATAACAATCAAACGTGGGAACTTACCCCTATCCCTTCTGGCAAATCTAGTGTGGGTTGTCATTGGGTTTATATTGTTAAGTATCTTTTTGATGGGACTGTTGAGCGACTTAAGGCTCGCCTAGTAGCCAAAGGCTACACACAAACCAATGGTCTTGATTACTTGGAGACTCTCTTGTGGCACGTCTTAATTTGGTTCGGATCCTTCTCTCCGTTGCAGTTAGTTAGTTAAGTCTTGGCCTTTATATCAACTGAATATTAAAAATGCCTTTCTTCATGGCGATCTCCAAGAGGAAGTCTATATGGATCAACCCCCTGGCTATGTTATTCCCAGTCATGAGCATCTTGTTTGTCGATTGCGGAAGGCCTTTTATGGTTTCAAACAATCCCCTCGTGCCTAGTTTGATCGTTTCAGTGCTGTTGTGCTTGCCTAGGGTTTTCGCCGTTAACTTTTTGACCACTCTGTCTTTGTTCGACACTCGTCTACTAAGAGTATTGTTCTTATTGTCTATGTCGATGACATAATCATAATCATTTCTGGGAGTGACTCCACTGGTATTGCTGACTTGAAGTAGTATTTGGGCCAACACTTCCACACCAAAGACTTGGGCCATCTTCGGTATTTTCTTGGGATTGAAGTTGCTCGCTCTTCTCAGGGATTGTTTCTCTCCCAATGGAAGTATGTTCTTGATCTCCTCATTGAGACTGGCCTCTTAGGTGTTCGCCCCAGTGATACTCCCATGGATTCTAGTGTCAAACTTGATGGTGAAATTGGGGACTTGTTTCCTGATATTGGTCGTTATCGTCGATTGGTTGGTAAGTTAATCTATCTCACTGTTAATCGTCCAGATATTACGTATGCCGTGGGTGTGGTCAGTCAGTTTACGCATGCTCCCCCGTCAACCCCATTTTGCGGCTGTGTCATATCTTGCAATACTTGAAGGGTGTGTTTGATTGGACGGACTGGATAAGGGGGGATTAGAATTCATCGGATTTGAGTCCTGGGGACTGTGAATCCCCCAGACTATTTGGTTGGATTGGATATGTATCCTGTGTTTGTTTTTTCATGGGATTAGATGTCTGGAAATGACTATTTTTAGTGAATCCAACGTTTGACTATTTTTAGTGAATCCAACGTTTGGTTAGACAGACTGGATAGGATAAATGACCAAAAGACTATTTTACCCTTTTTCAATTGTTTATTAAATAATAGCAATATTAAACATATTTTTAATATTTTAATTATTTTTTATCTAGATTAAATAAAAATTTATTTTATTTTATTTTTTACACAATTAAATAAATTTATTTTTTAAAAATTAAATAAATAAAATATCAATAAAAATATATGTTTTTTTTAATTAAAATTTTAAATAAATTTGTTTTTAAAAATAATAATTAAACAATGAAGTTAAATTAAAACATCTATTAAAATTTTAAATAATGAAATTAAATAAATAAAACAAAATTTTAAAATAAAATATCAACAAAATATCTATAAAAAATTATTTTAAAAAAATTAAATAATAAAACATCAATAAAAAGTCAAATAAAATTATTTTATTTTTAAATTGAGACGTTTAAATTTTATTGAATTTTACTAAATATAATATGTTGAATGTAAAAACCTATAATTTACTCCACCTACCACTACCACCTACTACCACCTACCTACTCCACTCCATTAGTGCTCCACAAGAAGCAAGTGCTCCATTTACCCTAATGCTCCATTAAGTTGTTTAGTGCTCCATTTTAGGTTAATTTAATTCCTCCATTTGTAACTCATTCTCCCTATAAAAGAGAGATCATTCTCTCCATTGGATATACATAAAACACACAAAAATGTATATTGATATCAATCAATAATATCAATACATTAATTTCCTACATGGTATCAGAGCTATAGGTTAAGCTCTTAGTGTTTTTCGCCTTCCGGCGGGCGGCAACCTTGCCTTGACCGCCCGCCGGACCTCTACACATACCTTCACTCCGTTGCCACAAATTATTCTTCTTGATCTTGCTCTTGTTGTTGCTGCTGCTGGTGCAGTAGTATTTGTTGTCCTTCGTTTCACTTCTACAAACCTCATTTGCATCCAAGTCCTTTCTTTTCTGTTCTGGTTTTCCTGACAAGGAATTATTTTATTGGATGTATAATTTTTTGTGGTCTTTAAATCAATATGAACATGTGGAGAAGCCTCTGGTTGTTTGGGATATCATAGAAGCATTATTGACGTTCAAGCAGTCTGCACAAACAGCTGAAGGCAGACAAAATTAACTGCGGTTTGAAGAATTTTGAAGGAATACGTGGTGCTGAAGAAGAACACCTTGCTTTGTGGCTGGAGCTGCTTCTGAGCAGTGAAAGAGAACTCCGAGAAAGGCTCGTGGTTTTTAGTTTCTCTGCTGTTTCAAGCATTATGTCATGTTCATCCACAAATTTTGATACTGGATACTGGAAGTGGCCTTTTTTCCCCAGAGGCTAGGAGTTCAAGTTCATGAGCATACTGCTACCCAAGCTGTTGGAGATGGCCAGTTTCCCAACATTACAGGCACTCGAGTTGATGACAGTCGTGTTGCTTATGCTGCTGAACATGGATTGTATCCCAAGGAGATAGGGCTTCAAACAGCAAGGCGGCCTGAACTGTTTTCTACAGATCTTCGTGGTCCCCACTTTACCATTGGCGGCTCTCAAGGTCTGCCTGCTCATTATTCCAATGATATTGTTCGAACGACTTCTACTACAGGTCAAGTAATTTCGACTCCATATTTGTGGCAGTGGGCAGGAGGCAGAAATTGGAGGATGGGGCATGAAATTTCTCAAGAAAGTTGAGACTAGGCAGACTGTTGCATCTGTGGAAGCCTCACCTTCTGATTATTGTCTAAGAAATACCAGTGATTGCTCTCCGTGTGTAGACATTCTAATCCCTGCTGGTTTTCATGGTGGGCCAACAAACAGAATTGGTGGCCCTTCTGGCCTCATTGAGAGATGGAGATCTGGTGGGCGCTGTGACTGTGGTGGCAGCAACTAATTACCTGGTGGTATCAATGGATAGGGAAAGTTCATTACTGTTTGTCCAGGTTCCATTAAAATTTGGGGCCATTTGGCTTTGATTTCTTCTCCAAGAATTGGAATACTCAGAAAAAGAAATCTGGGTCATCCAAAAAGAGAAAGCAATTGCAGTAATGTCACAAATCTTATTTTATTCATGCGGAGATGAAACTCGATCACCATTTTACATAAAAAAAAAAAAAAAAAAAAAAAAACCAAACACAACAAAAACCGGCCTCATTTTTTCGCCTCTTCAGCTGTCCTCTTCTTCTTGCCTTGTCTTGGGCGGCCCTTGCCGGTGCTGCCTCCGTGTTTCCCACGCCACCGAGCTCGTTGCCTCCCTGCTGCTCCTCCCACGCCACATATGGCGGCCCTCCAAATCTGAGCATCACGGTGGCCTTCCGCTTCAGTTCCTTGTTTTCTGCCTTTAGCCCACATATCTCTGCTCGGGCATCCTTATACATGCCCTGGAGCAGAGCCAGTTGGGCGTTTAACTGCTGCACCTCATTAGTTCTACTCTGAAGCCGGTGCGACAGGTTGTTGACCGCCGTCATGGTCTCAACGCATGACCTTAATGTGTAATAATTCGCCTCAATATCCGACTGAGCAGCCATTATCTGCTCAACTGCCACCATCGGATAGTTCAACGGCGCAAAACCAGGGGGCTTGGTCCAAGGGCGCTTGGTTGCGGTTCAAGGGCAACTGCCCCGGCTATTCTCTTGTGGCCTCGTTGAGGTCGGGAAAGAGAGTAAGACCACGGGACGAAGAGGCTATGTTCTGGGTCACGGGGCGGGAAGAAGAAGCCATTTTCAGGGCAACAGAGTGTTTCAGCGATACAACTCTCAGAAAACAACAGAGTGTTTCAGCAATACAACTCTCAGAAAACGAAGAGTTTTTTCAGAGAATTTTTCAGAGGTTTCAACTGGTTTGTCTCAGCCTCAGCCTCAGCCTCAGCCTCAGCCTCGCCTTTGTTTAAATAGGCAAAGCAGACACGCGCTTCACGCGCCTTTCAGCGCAAGACGACAAAGCGGCGCGCCTTTTGATGGCTCGACTTTTGATGGATGTCGGGCACACCTTTTGATGGCACGCCTTTTGATGGCGCGCCTTTTGATGACTCGACTTTTGATGGCTGTCGGGCACATCTTTTGATGGCACGCCTTTTGATGGCACGCCTTTTGATAAGATTGGGCACGCCTTTTAAGGGTCCGACAAGACTCTGTAAACTGTCCCGACTTTGATTCCGGTTAGCTTCTATATGGGTCTGACAAGACTCTGTAAACTGTTCCGATATTGATTCCGGTTAGCTCTTATATGGGTCCGACATGACCCAGTAAACTGTTTTCTACAACGGTCCGACATGACCCCGTAAACTGTTTTCTACAACGGTCCGACATGACCCGTAAACTGTTTTCTACAACGGTCCGACATGACCCCATAAACTGTTTTCTACATCGGTCCGATATGACCCCATAAACTATCTTCTACAACGGTCCGACATGACCCCATAAACTGTCTTCTACAACGGTCTGACACGACCATATAGTCCTCTTTTATTTTATTTGTCATTTTATTTTTCCTGTTTTGTTACTCTCTCCAAACTCAAGTTGGTTAGTTCCTAACCCCCTTGAGTTTGAGGGGGGCTGTTGAATGTAAAAACCTATAACTTACTCCACCTACCACTACCACTACCACTACCACCTACTACCACCTACCTACTCCACTCCATTAGTGCTCCACAAGAAGCAAGTGCTCCATTTACCCTAATGCTCCATTAAGTTGTTTAGTGCTCCATTTTAGGTTAATTTAATTCCTCCATTTGTAACTCATTCTCCCTATAAAAGAGAGATCATTCTCTCCATTGGATATACACAAAACACACAAAAATGTATATTGATATCAATCAATAATATCAATACATTAATTTCCTACATAATACATAATTAAATAGTAGATGGTCAAAATGGTCATTTTACCACCTAATCCTATCAGTGGATTGTCCCCCCAAAATTGTCCCACACCCCCCCCCTAGGACACAATAGTCCCCTATATGGGGGATAAGGAGTCCGACCGGACTCCATGTTCGGCGGACTAAAAAAAAACAAACGGCGGATTGGATGCTTCCTCCGGATTACAATCCGCACGGTAAATAGTCTCCCCCCTTATCCCCCCAATCAAACACACCCGAAGAGTGCTCCAGGCTGGGGTTTGCTCTGTTGCCCATCTTCCTCATTGTCTGTCACTAGCTTCAGTGATGCTGGTTGGGCTGGAAATAGGACTGACCGCCTTTCCACCTCAGACTATTGTACCTTTGTTGGTGGAAATCTTGTTACTTGGCGTAGCAAGAAACTGACTGTTGTTGCTTATTTTAGTGCCAAGACTGAGTACTGTGTCATGGCTCATACTGTTTTTGAGATGCTCTGGGTTCAGTTTTTTCTTCGGGATTTTGGTTTTTCTGTTCCCACTCCTATGAGTATGTCTTGTGATAATCAGGCTGCTATCTTCATTGCCAATAATCCCGTGTTTCATGAACGAACCAAACATATCAAAGTTGATTGCCATCTTATCCATGATCTCTTACTACGTAAGCAATTTGTGACTCCTTATGTTCGTTTTGAAGATCAATTGGGTGATATTCTCATTAAAAACCTTTGTCTCGGTCTTCGTTTCATCGTTTATCTATCAAGTTGGGCATGTTTGACTTCTATGCACCAGCTTAAAGGGGAGTATTAGAATAGTTATTTTCTGTTTTACTATTCTTTTGTTAATATTTACTTACATTGAGGGTATGATGGTCATATTTCACTATGTTAGGATTTGTACATATATTTTGCTGATGTAGAGTGAACATTCATTCCATATATATAAAATTTCTCTCTCTCTCTCTCTCTCTCCCCTCCTCCTTCTTCTTCTTCCTCTAAACCATATAAACCCTAACACTAAATTTCTTCACCATACATTCTAACTGTAACAAGGTTGCCTCTAACAAATATACGATAACCAGTGGTGGATCGCTTATTAGAGCGAATACCGGGCCGGAAAGAATCACTAAAACCTGTCACATACAAGTAGAGGGATGATATGATCCGCTTCTAGGTTTACTCTTCGCGTCTTCTGATAGTGCAAGATACAACAAACAATTTCAAAATGAAGTTGACGAGGAGCATAGATATACTAACTAACCACATCAACAACATAACTAATGTCTTGACAAGTAATGATAAGATAAATCAACTTAACTAGTAACTGGTAACGACCTACATCAACAAATAGTTTTCCTTGCTCACCATTAAGTTTAACCATAGAGTCCATTAGAGCAAGGATGCAATCATAAATTGCTCTCCATATCACTTTTTTTGCTCTGAATTATTATTACAAGGCGAATGATATTGTGATTGATAACACAAGTTCTTAAGAGTACTACAGTGACCAAACAATGATTTCGTAGACTGGTTAGTAGTAAAAATCTTCTTATAGAAGAGTCACAAAATTCAACTTTAGTTGTAATATGGGGTTCCATACTATGCCATAACCATCCCATAACAATAGAATTTTCCCGCTTCGAATCTTCATGTGTTGGATAGGGTTCTATCAAATATTTCAATTTTGATTTGTCATAGAAAAACTTTCACAGTGTGTACCTAGGCTAAATAATTCAGACCATTAAACTCTTAATCAACCATGATGAAAGCGAACACAACCAATCCAAATTGGAACAAAAACCAAATGCAACAGAATAACCCCCACCACCACACACCAGTAGGTGATTTTGAGTGTAAGCAAGATAAAAAAATGAAGAGAAATATGGCTAAGCAGTCTGAGCTAGACCTTCCAAATTTATATAAAATTGTCAAAATTTCAACAAATCAACCGACAAACATCATTTGATCCTTCCTATATTCATTTCAATTCTTATAGAGTGGATTCTAACCAACAAAAAACACAATATATAATACTCCAAATCCTAGATTTGAAAAAATGATGCAAGGAAAACAAAAACCTTGGAAAATAGAAAACTCATATCATATGGTTTCAAAAAATTCTTTAAAAAACAAAAAAAAAACAAAAAACAAAAAACAAAAAACCATATTCATCAGGATAGAGAATCGATTTAGGTCATGTGGTCGTCATGTTCTTACAAGTTCTTACTTCATTGTACAATTGTTGACGTTAGCACATCTCCATCACCTCGTAATGACCTTCAAATTATTTTGATGGCTTCTAAGGTTGGATTGGATTGTTTTGATATTAAGTTGAGTTGTAAAATATGGAAGATTAGGGTTAGGTGAGAAGGAGGTGGAAGAGAGAAGACAAAAAAATATAGAATTAGGTTGGATTTAATCGTCCACACTGTTCACCTTAGCACTTTTTTTATTAGAATGATACATCACAAGATTACAAGAATGCCCCTAAAATAAAATAACTAGAATGTTTTGTTTTAATTCGATTCCAATTTCTTGGAATTTCAATTTTTATTTTATTTATTTATTGATTTATTAAATCTCAATTTCTTGATGGTATTTCTTTGAGTCGTGCTGCATTTGATTTTAGTGACACTAATGGCCCCCTTCTGGAGGGGTGATAGTGATGCATTTTTATAGTTGAAGGGGTCAAAATGTATGGCTTCATAGATGAGGGGGTAAACTGATATATTGCTAATAGTTGAGGAGGTCTTGGTGTGATTAATCCTAATTATTTTCTAGTAAATCTTTTTTTTGATACTATCATTGATGATGAAAGTGTACCAATTTTAATATTCATAAGATGATTTGGAGTGCAAATGTACATTAAAAGTTTTTGCTTGGTCTTTGATTCACATGAAACTCAATACCAATGACATGTTTTTAGGAAAAGAGGTTTAATTGCTATCTACTTCGGCAGTGGTGTGTGTGTAGAAGGGGCAAGGAAAGTATTGATCACTTATTTTTTGCATTGTCTTGTGGCTTTGGCGGACTATTACAGCTGGCGGAGGTTGATTGGGTGGTCCTACTTTCTAGTGTTCACATGCTTCTTGTTGATTTTCGGGTCTTTGGATTTAATAGAAAGGCATTTACTGTAGTGTATTTTTTGCTGTGGTTTGGGTACTACGGTTAGAAAGAAAAGCAATTTTTCTAATGATATAGGGAACTTATGGGTTTAAATATGTTATATTAGACATCTTTTTGGGTATTGATATACTGGTTCACTCTTTGTACTTTAATCATTTATAAATTTTTTATTTTTTATTTTTCTTTTTTGACCAGCAAAGTAAAGATTTTATTGAAAATGAAAATATTACGTAAGGAAGGCCTGACTGAATTGCATCATAGCTCAAAAATAGATCCGAACTAGGTTGGCACCTATAATTGAGCCCTAAGAAGCATGGACACGGATACGTAACACGACACGAATACGACACGGACACGCTGACACGTTAATTTTCAAAAAAATGCAAGACACGACATGTGGGCGACGCATGAAATATATAATTTTATATATTTATTATATGTTATATATATGAATATATCATTCAAAGATAATAAAAAATGTAATATAACACCAATTTCTATAAATTTATATAGTTTTTGTTTTATTATTGTATCTTAAGTTGTTTTGTTCAAACTTATAATTAGTTTCACATATGTCTAATCGACAGACACGTGTATTTAAGCGATTGACACGTATGTCCTCCAAGTATCCAAAGAATGTCCGGGTTTTTAAAAACATTTAAAAAACAGGACACGTTTTGAAAAGTGTTGGACACGTGTCCTACGAGTGTCCAAAGAGTGTCGGTGTTCGACACGGACACGACACGAATACGTCACCTACATAGAAGTGTTTGTGTTTCTTAGATTGAGCCCATTCATGTCATGTGCAAGCCAAGACCAGTACAAAAGAGATAGGTCTTGAGTTTTCACGTCATTTCACATTTTCATAAAATTATAATTATTATCTACTATTTTGAATCTTTAAGTTCCAACTTTCTCATCAAAATTAGTAAATTTTAATTTTTTAATCTTTCTTTAGATCTCGAGTTTTTGTTTTTGTTTTTTCTTGTTTACATGGTGCTACAAAGACCCTTAAACATACATTGCAAGTTGCAACCGAATACTTTTTGAGCCCTACACAACGACATTGGTTGGATAGAGCTTTCTCTTCAACCAGACTAACAGTTGTCGTTATTTTTCTTGTATCTCTATCTCCTCTTTTCCTTCTCTATGTTTATCTTATAAGACAATTCGATTTTATTTCTATTTTCAAATGTTTATGATTTATGAGTTATAGATGACAGTGTTTACGTGCAGTGCAACCTTGAATTATTTGTCTATGATAAAATATTGATGTTTTCTGGTATTTATGTTTTAAAATATTTAATGTTACATTTTACTTATGTTGAATCTTGAATTATTAATTTTTTATTGTCAACACGAGCCTCGCTTTGATGAAGCCTGCACCTTGCCTTGCCCTTTGCACCTAGGCCCTAGGAAACCTTGGCGCTTCAGAGCTCCTATCGCCTTTAATAACACTGGCTATAGTGATCGGATTTATGCTCTATTGGGTATCTATGTTGGGATTGGAAGAGTTTACAAGATTTAATTCTACGAGTTACTATCACTATGTTTGGTTCCATTTTTTCGAATAATTTTTCCAAAAAGTGATTTGAAAACTCTATTTTGAAAAAGGATCTTTGTTTGGTTTTCAAAAAAATGCATCATTGCAATTTCAAGTTTCCCTCCAATTTAAGGAGAGACAATTTTGAAAAAAAAAACTGTCACATCAAAAAATATTCTCATCTTAGTTATATATATATATATGTACATGCTATATATGTATGTAAACATAATTTGGTATGTAGCCATTTATGGGTACATATCCTACTATTAACTGAGTGACTTTATCATAAAATTTTCACTCATTTCAACCGCAGAAAACATATTTTTTTTCCAAATTGGAATTAAAAAATTTCTTATGTAGAATTAAATTTTCATAAATATTATGAAGAAAATTTATTTTATCACACTATCGTAACATGAACACAAACGTGAGTAACATTGTTTGAAATTGGCATATCAACGTGAGTAACATTGTTTGAAATTGGCATATCAAAATGTCCAAATTTTTTGTACTTCATGTTGCAAAAGTTTGTAAGTTAGTTACGATTTTTTTTTTTTAATGCTAATTGTAAAAAAATTGCTTTTTCTGTGGTTGAAATGAGTGCAAATTTTATGATAAAGTCACACATTTAATGGTAGGATATGTACCCATAAATGACTACATATCAAATTATGTTTTCATACATATATAGCATGTACATATATATATAACACTATGATGAGAGTATTTTTTGATGTGATAAATTTTTTTTTTTCAAAATTGTCTCTCCTTAAATTGGAGGGAACTTCAATTTGCAATAACGCATTTTTGAAAAGTGTGTTTAGTTTTCTGAATAACCAAACAAGTACTCTAAAATTTTCAAAAAATTAAGTTTGAAAAACAACCAAACAAAGTGTATAGTTTTCTTAAGCTACAAATAGGATTTATTGCTTTAAAATGAATTTAGTCTACCAAATGTGAAAAAGATTCAGATTTGATCTCTCTCTCTCTCTCTACTCCTAATCTCTTCCTCTTTTATCATATATCTCAGTTGTCATCACTTCTCCTTGATTCATGTTTGACTTTCATGCTATATCTTCTTCTCTCCATCTTTTTCTTATCTCATTATTTTATTTCTTCTTCTATATTATATCTATATATGTATTGATCAGCAACAAAGATATATAACATCTTTTTCATCTCTGTTAAATAATATTTAGGAAAAAAGTGCAAATCATGATATTATTTTGACCATCACATGTTCGAAGAAATCCTTGTGAAAGCCATGCTACTTTGGTTTTAGAGCAAAGATTCTTCGAACTAAGAACCTTCTCAATGTTAGAAATCGAAAAGCTTGAGGTTGCGTGTTCTTTTCCCCCCAACAAGAGGGAATTGAGCAGTTAAGTTGATGCAGGACTCACAAGAAGATGATAAATTGATCGGTAGTATGCGATTAGTATTATTAGTAGTCTTTTAGATAAGTTGTTTTTATTTTAGGATTTTTTAGGGGCTTTACTTAGTGATAGGATTATGCTGTATTAGTTATCTGTGTTGAGTAGGAAGAGTTTTACAAGATTTTTTTTCTTTTTTTGGATTTATTAGAGTATTCTTAAGCCTATTATTAGGCTAAATTGCTGTAATACAATTTGGTTTCTCATAAATGAATAAAATTTGATTGATAGGTTGCTGTTTGTCTCCTCTCTATCTTTCGCTCTTGGTTTCTCTCAGTGCTTTGCTATTCATCTCTTCCCTTTTCTCTTATATTTCCTTTCATACTACTTTATTCTTTCTATCATCTCTTCACCTCAACTTCTCTTTTAGTTTCTTGGTATCTCTCAGTGTTTTAAAAGGCCGCACTTAGGCGCGAGGCGCACCTATGATGCCTCGGACAGCTTGAGGCGAGGTGTTGTAGGAATGGCAAATCTGATAGTTTTGGGCCAATGATTGAAGCTATCGGGCAATTTAGTCTTAGTTTAAAATTAAAACCACTAAGTTATCTTACGGTGCAAGTTCCTTATCTAAAAAAAGAAGTGAATCACGACAATAAATTGATGATGGAAAAACGATAGTATTGTGTAAAGTGACAGTTATTTTTGAGGATTTTTCGGAATGTTGAATGTTATTTTATGGTTTTTGGAATATTGAATGTTGTTCTTGTTGAGAACTCTGCCTATATTGAAATTTTGGTTATCTTCTACCACTTGGGCCTCGCCTTGCGCCTCACGCTTAGGCTCCAACCTTAACGCTTCGATGTGCCTAGAGCTTTTTAAAACACTGATCTCTTCTTACTCTTCTTTTTTGTTCTTCGATCTTACATCATTATTATCCTTCCATATTTTATCTCTTTCATCTCTATTTTATATTCTTAGGAAAAAAAAAAAACACAAATCATCATATTATTTTATCCATCACATTTTCAAAGAAATACTTGTGAAGCCTATGGTACATCAAAATCCTTGTTGCATAGTTCTCCAGCATGAATGACAGGTTGCCTATTTTGAATTGCCTTTTGTAACTGATTTTCCTTGCTAGAAGCTTTGCTATTGAAATGTGCAAGAAGCTTTGTCCGTGTGCAAGTAGCTATTTCTTAGTAGTTATATAGGCACCTTTGCTATTGAAATGCTCATACTTCAAATGTTTGTAGTTATATAGGCTCCCATCTTCTTAGATGGCCTCCATCCTTTATGGTTTGCCTGTGGTATGCCCCTTGAATTTTGTATTTCCTTTGTTTTATATAAATCTCTGTGCAATAATGTTTTGCTTTGCCTCAAGTGAGAGATTTGAACAAAGAATCATAGGATATGATTGAAGAAAGACGAGATTTTGTGAAAAGAAGTCTTTTAAGATTGTAACAACTTTAAGTTATCAAGATGGGAATCTGATTTATTGTCTTGGGTTGCTGTTGATTTCTATGTGTGACCAGAACGAAAACATGAGCTTATCGTGAAAATTAAACACCCAAGTAGAATTATGGCTCTTCTTCCTCTATTTTTCTTTTGGGGTAATGGCTTTTATTATATATTTTGCAGGGTTCTCAACAGCCAAGATCATTCTTTGGGTTTGGATCTGGTTCAAATTCTTGTAACAGAGGCCACCTGCACACCGATTTTAATCAGGGCCTTAGCTTTGGAAGTGCATCAATTTCCAGTTTGGGCACAAATGATAGGGGTTGGCTTGCTTTTGACTATGGCAGACGTCGTGGAAGGGGTGATGGTTCTTTATGCAATTGTAATAGCGCACTTGATATTCTTAGTGAGCAAAACCGTGGACCAAGGGCCTCAAAACCTAAAAGCCTTATCACCAATGAAAATAGTGCATCTGCTGATAGTAACAAATACAGCTCATCTACTGCAAAGACCCGTGATGAGTCTTACAACTGCCTGAATTTTGTCACAGAGTACAAGGATGCTAAGTTCTTCATCATCAAATCATACAGTGAAGATAATGTCCACAAGAGTATTAAGTATGGTATATGGGCCAGCACACCAAATGGAAACAGAAAATTAGATGCTGCTTATCGTGAAGCAAAGGAGAAGAATACGTGTCCTGTTTTTCTTTTTTTCTCGGTAATTTCATTATTAATTTTTAAGTCTGATCAGGGAAACAAATAATAGGGCATTTTTAAAAAAAATTTAAAATGATTTCTTTTTTAATTATTTAGAATAATTCAAAGTTAAATGAAGTGTAATAGTATATGATGTCACTAACGATGGAGGTTATATATGTGTGTGTGTGTGTGTGTGTGTGTGTGTGTGTGTGTATGTGTGTGTGTGTGGAGATGAATGGTTGGAAAATTGTTGGTTTTTCTGGATCATTTCTCCTTCTAAACAAGTAGTCCTTAGCTCTACTTCTATTTCCTTCTCTAAGATAATAGTCTGTTGGAAGTGATGGAAGCAAGGGCTTGGTTTATAGGAGGTTGCTTCCCAAGGGTCATGTTTAATATGTAGCATCGTCACAGTGCAGATTCCTCAAAAAAACTTATGCTGGGATTGTTTGCACCACTTTGGTTTATCATGATTGAATTCATGCTCATTAGTAGTGTTATTACTTCAAGCCATTAGCTCAACCTGTGTCCTGCCTCGAGTCTCATCCATTTTCAGAGCTCATCCTAAGCCCAGAATAAAGGATCAAGGTCTTGTTGGCTGATGGCCTGCATTTGAGTTTCTGTTAGACCCATATGAATGTTGGTTGAAGCCTCTATTACAATTTTTGTTAATCTAAGAAATCATTTTATTTATTTATTTATTTATCTTTGCAAAATAATCTAGCAAATCATTTTAGTTGTAACGAATTGAGCTTTGCAAATTTTCCTGTTCTTGTGTACAGTTAAAACTCATTGCATGGTTGTTTTAGTGGTTGTATGATGTTCTATTATTTAAATAACACTCGATCTTTTCTGTATAACACACTAAGACTTGAGTGAAAAGTTGATTGGTTTAAGTATGTTGACTTCAGCCTAAGGTTTATTTGTAATTTTTTGCTTGTCAGAAGAGTGATTTTTTCATGCTTTACATGTAATTATTATGAGACACAATTGAATACT
Organism: Camellia japonica; assembly: GCA_030407325.1. Taxonomy (NCBI): domain Eukaryota; kingdom Viridiplantae; phylum Streptophyta; class Magnoliopsida; order Ericales; family Theaceae; genus Camellia; species Camellia japonica. The sequence continues at coordinate 44,901,281 of JAPPVO010000059.1, forward strand.
TTATTCTAACTGCTTTTATAGCTGTTGTCATTGTCATTTAACCTCCCTTTTCTTGCCATTCCTTATTTTGTTTTTTTTGTTTTCGTTTTTCGTCTCTAGTCATTTCTTTCACTTATATTGTCACAATAACATACAGGTGAATGCTAGTGCCCAGTTCTGTGGAGTGGCTGAAATGGTTGGACCAGTAGATTTTGACAAGAGTGTCGATTACTGGCAGCAAGACAAATGGAGTGGTCAGTTCCCTGTCAAGTGGCATATAATCAGAGATGTTCCAAACAGCCAGTTTCGTCACATTGTGCTCGAAAATAATGACAATAAGCCAGTAACCAACAGTCGAGACACGCAGGAGGTACGAATTAAGTTTGAAATTTCCAAAAATGTTTAGAATCTTTCTCGAGTAATCTACTTGAGGTGGCAAGATCTAGCACTATAGTTTCAATAGATTCAAAATCTAAATTTTAAGTTTCCAAAATTTCCAGAAAAAAGGGATTTGATTTTATTCGACCTATTATTTTCTGTTTTAACTTTGGTCTGAGGCAGTAAATTTAATCAGGACTACTCCATCTCTGAAGTTGCTTGTTTGCGAATCTGTTTCTTTGTTTGCTTGAAATGTGACGAGGGATATGTTTTTTCCAAGATAACCATGGCCTTTGTTAGGGCCGCATGGAGAAGAAGGATTCATGTAGCCGACCCCATATGATGGGATTAAGGCTTGGTTTGGTTTGGTTAACCATGTGAGCAGCATACATAAGTGGCTCTACTTACTTTAGAGTGGGTTCAATTGACCCCACTAGATTTTGAAAAAAATCATTGAAATTCTATATTATAGGTAAAATTGAACCCATTAACTTATAAAAATTGACCCCACTTCAATTAGCTTAAGAGTAATTGGAATTTAAAAAAAGAAAATGAAAAAGAAAAGAAGTCATCTCTATATTTATACAAACTCCCTATGAAGCACGGACACGGACACGCGACACGACACGGACACGACACAGACACACAAAAACGCAAATTTTCAAAAAATAAGGGACATGACATGCTGGGGACACGTTTAATATATATAATTAAATTAATAAACATATTTTTTTTAAAAAATTAATAAAAAATGAGTGTTTTTAAATAAAAATAATTTATTTTATGAATTTTAGGTTTAATAAAAATAAAGATAAAAAAAAAAAAGAAAAAAGAAAAAAGAAAGAGTGAAGGAAATAAAAGAGAGAGAGAGAGAGAGAGAGAGAGAGAGAGAGAGAGAAACGGGTGAAATAAAAAAAGAGGGGAAAGTGAATCAGCAAAAGGGGGAAGTGAAATGAGAGAGAGAGAGAGAACAGGAGAAGTCGAAGAACAGGGAGGAGAAGAAGAAGGAGAAGAAGATGGAGATAGAAGAGGACGAGGCGAAGAAGAGAGCAGACAAATACCTTAGCTTCTTCATTGATCTGAACAGGTTAGGCTCGTCTCTTCTCCTCCCTCTATCTCTTTCTCTGTCTGTCTCCTCTCATCTCCTCCCTCGATCTCTGTCTTCTCTCCTTCCTTGATCTCTTTCTCTGTCTCCTCTTCTCCCTTGATCTCTTTCTCTCTTTCAGTTAGGGCTTCGATACACCTCAGGCGTGTTCGGAAAGTGTCACAGCGTGTCCATGGCGTCTCCGACTGCGAAAATTCAAAAAAAAAAAGAGGACACGTTAGAGAGAGTGTCGGACACGTGTCCGTGTCCGACACTCGTACGCAGGCCTTGGGGACGTGTCGGTGCTTCATAGCAAACTCCACTACTTCTGAGTAGTTCATTGAATAATCGAAGACCAATGCTACCAGAAAATGTTATTACCCTAGCGAATTACGTTTTAGAACATATGTACTAAAATATGGTATACTTTCATTCTGAAGCAGTAAATTTAGCGATCTAAGGCGATCCGCAAAATATTTTTCCCATATATTTCTTAAAGGTTTCCTTAGAGTAAAACAAAATCAATTATAATGAAATAAAATCTAAGGCGAGTGAAGTTGGACATGACAAAATTAAAAAATGAGTCATAATGCTCATAAAAATTTGTTGCCACATGATAACCCCAAGGGGTTGGCTTGGTGGCAAGACCGTACGTCTTAGGGGGTGTTCTCCTTCCAAGGTTCAGGAATCGAAACCTCTTAAGATCTAACAATTCTTTGGGGCCATCGGACTGGGAAAAAATGTGACGCCCCAAAAATTGGGTACATCAGGGGAAATAATAACAGAAATACAGGGTCCTGCTAAGGCTACATACGCAATTATAAATAACAATACATCAGAGTTTAATATCTTACAAATAACGTTACCCTAAGTTTACAAATTATAAGTAAAAATAAAATTGCAATAGTGAAATGGAAAATCCGATGTTAGTCCACGCCTGCCGCAGCTTCTCGAGCTATTCCACAAAATCTTGTTGACCGATGAATTCTTTAGAACCTGGCATCGGATGCTAGGGCAAAAGCTGTGAGCTGCGAAGCCCAAGAAGAACATCCAACCTCAACTTTCTATAACCCCTGAATAATATGAACCTAGTATAGACAATATGAACAAGTAGAGATACAAAAGATAATTTACATAGGTAGTTACAGTAAGGAATACAAACAGTTACATCAATGCAGAGTCATAAACAACTATAAATAGCAGTCAGTTAGTAACACTTAACAGTTAGTTGCAACAGTGAGATCAAGGCCACTAGAGCCCCCCCATAAAGACCCATCCTCCCAACCAACCGTTAGAATTGAACACCAGACTATGTGAAAACACAACACCCCCCCCCCTCCTTTTTTTTTTGGTGGTTAAGTCATAAATTAAAGACAAAGAATGTACACGTTTACAAGGGGCATACCCCAAGTAATTCAATAAATCCAATACTATCCCTCAAATGGGGGTCGAGTAATAACAAAACAACTAACTAGAAACAAACTCCATAATTATGGGGTAACCAATGAAAACACAACAATGGCCCTATCATTGCCCATGTATCCTTTTGTCCCCAAGTTATCCTTATTATCAGAGATAATAGATAGGAACTTGGGGGAGATATATGGGCAAGTAATACAAAATGAAACCACATAAGTTACATAAGTACATCTTAAACACGTACAAACTATGAAGCATGGACCCCGACACGACACGGACACGCGAAAACGCAAATTTTCAAAAAATGGGGGACACGACACGCTGGGGACACGTTTAATATATATAATTAATTTTATTTATTATATGTCATAAAATTATAAAAAAAATCATTAAAAGGTAATAAAATATACAAAATAACACTATTAAAATTATTAAAAATAAACATTTAATTGATTTAACATCACAAAAAAAATATACTCAAATAATATAGGCACAGCCGAGAGAAAAAAGAAAATAGAAAAAAATAATAAAAGACAGAGAGACGGATCACTCAAAGACAGAGAGAGGGATAACTCACTATAAAAGAAAAACATAACTCACTAGAGAGAGAGAGAGAGAGAGCGACTGAGAAAAAGAAGAACGAAGAAGAAGAAGAATGAAGAAGAGTAGCGTGTACCTTAACGAGCGACGACGAGACACAGTGACGACTGACAAAGAGAGATGACCGACGAGGAGCGAAGATGAACGACGAGCGACAGGTCTCTCTTTCTCTTCTGTTCTCCCTTTCTATTTTGTTCGAATCGAATTAGGACAGATATTGCTCTGTTTTTACTTATTTACAAATTGCCCCCAAAAAAGTTTTGTAAATTGTGAAATTACCCCTGAACGTGTCCCAGAAGTGTCTATAACGTGTCCGGAATGTGTCCAGATGTAAAAAAATTAAGAAAAATTGGGACACTCTGTGCTGCGTGTCGGATACGTGTTCACCGCATGTCTGTGTCCGACACTGGTACGGAGCCCTCGAAGAGGTGTCCATGCTTCATAGCGTACAAAAAACATAAATAAACACGCTAGAGTGTCCACAAAAACCATCAACTCTGCTAACCTCCTCTACAAGCTCCCAGTCTCTACCATGGACAGAACATGGAGTCAGATAAGCATCTTGCACCTCATAGCCGTGACATCCATAGCCACTGACAAAAGCCATGACGGAGGAAAAAGTATACCCCATGAAGGATCTTGATAAAGTCACATGAAGCTCACACGGTCAGTCACCAGAAAAAAAATTAATGGTATCGGGGAGTATAGCATAACCCAGTAGCCACTACCGCAACAATCAAAGTCAGAGTTGATTCCACCATGAAACAAATTACCACATCCCCCTGTCCCTACCTTAGCTAATCACAAAGCCTCAATCCCCACGGTAATGTCTCCCTCACTCCATGTCGGGAGTGGCTTAAAGATCACATCAGGATGGGTCACATGAAGACAAGAAGCAACCAGAAAAACCCGGTAAACTACTCATCTCTCAGTCTCTAATTCGGCTGATCATCAAACCACGATTCCCCATAGCTGAAGAACAACCTCATATAGAATCACATGAGGATCACGCAATCAATCATCATGAAAAATCTCCCTTTTGCTGCTTTGCAGATCTTACCATGGATGTTTGCAATGATTATATACCGCATAGCGCCATCGGTGGACCTCAAAAGGGACAACCAAAAGAAAAAAGGTTTTATTATCTTGAACGCAACCTTATCCCTCCAAAGCAAAAATGTTTTATCCTCCTGAATGTCTTATCTGGCCGAACCCTATCTCACCAAAACAAACCACTGCATAGGGTCTGAATATGCCCATTCCATCCTAGGGTTAATTGACAACCACTTGCGCAAGATTTAACTCAAAGGGAACACGTCCCATCATCATTTCATTATCAAACCAACCATTCCAATTATCTTTTCAGATCATCACGAGTTAACGCAACCCATTACCACCCGATTAAGTTTCTCCTTTTTAAATTCATTATATTTTCGGTTAGAATAATGGATAATCATAACAGAGCTAACCAAAGCTAAACGTTAGACAACTAAGGCATGATAAAATAAGTTTACAATATAAGCATATATGATATACGGAGCTAAAACACATACGAGATATAGCATAGAGGTGATAATCCGCAATTAAGAATACTCACATAATTTCAAATACTTCTGTCAAAGACTTTGAGGAATTATTTGGACTATTAAAACACATCTTTTAGACTTTACACAAAATCACACATTCCATACATACACCAAATAATGCCCTATTTAAACAAATTTTTATTTCATAAAGATTTGCTATTTTAATATTTTCTAAAATAGTAGGTACAACTTACCAAACAAATAAGAAATCAAGTTATAATCACCATTTTCATGTTTTACATAATTATACTATCTAATCATGTTACGTCAAGAATTGTGGGTCAGTTGGGAAGAAGTTAGTTAGGTAGTTGGTTGAGAAATTAGTTAGTCAGTTAGAGGAAGTCAGTTGAGAATTAGTTAGTTAGTTAGAGGTGTGAGGTAAAGAAATAGTTATAAATAATTTTGGGAACTCCCATATGAGGGGTATGTAATTTTCTGAGAATGATATACAGATTTGCTACTTACTTTCTCTATATTTCTGTTTCTTCTTCCCTAGCTATTAGAAACCAACATATAATATCACATATATCATCATCTACAAATAGAGTAAAGAACAATACAAAGTAGAAAAAAAGAAAGAGAAGAAAGGAAGAGTTAAAATATTCTTACTTCGGTTAGGTTAGTAGTTTATTGTCGGACTTCTTAGTCAACCGTCTCAGTTTATGATTCTAACCATTGGATATGTCCATCCTAGCTCCATGATCATCTTGTTGGAATTTCATGTCGATCGGACATGATCTCATTGTTAATCTTCCATTTGATTCTTCTAAATTTGTCTATTGTCGATCATCATCTTAGACTCAGAATTTACAGGATTTGAACTCCAAAGTCATCGGACCACCCAATTAATCTGGATGCACTAGGAAGCACCGTAGCACCATGAGCCGAGAAGCACTGGATAAAATTCAGTTTCATCTTCTCCAAACCAGCAGTGCGCACAGATGTTTCTTCCAATTTCCGACTTTGCTTCGACCTATCTTTCAGACTTCATATCTCCCTCGATTCTTATTGGTTTAATGCTGTTCTTTCACCAAACTCTACTTCTCACTTCCTACTTCGTCCTATGTCTTTTTGCCTTCTCGCCTGTCCCCTAATGGGTGATTTCGGCATGCCAAAAGTTGTTCGAAAACCAACTTCGAAAATTCTAAGAAATATCTTCAAATTTATTTCTTTCTTCATCATCATCCTCCCTCTTCTTATAAAGCACTGTGGAGAGTGGTTCTAGGTGGCAACGGAGTTTGGTGGCAGTTTGTAGTGGCGATGGTGGTAGAGAAGCTCGTGGCTGATGGTGGTCATGACAATTGTGAGATGGTGATGGCAGTAATGGAACCTGGTTGTGATGAAGAGAAATATCTTCTTTGGGTAAGTAAGAGAAATATCTTCAAATTTATTTCTTTCTTCATCATCATCCTCCCTCTTCTTCCTCTTCATATAGAGCACACTGTGGAGAGTGGCTCTAGGTGGTAACGGAGTTTAGTGGTGGTTCGATAGTGACGATGGTGGTAGAGAAGCTTGCGGCTGATGGTGTTCATGACAATTGCATGATGGTGATGGCGGTTATGGAACCTGGTTGTGATAAAGAGTGATGGAGGTGAGTTTGTGATAAGGGTGCGGTGATGATGGAGCTCATGGTTGGTGGGTCAACTACGGCTCTGTGACGGGGCGGGAGCAGCCGAGACTGAGAGCTGGGTGGCTGCTTTTAGTTTCCACTTCTTTATATCCTGCTTGTTAGCATCGCTTAATTTACTGAGCTAGATCGGTAGATGGCTTATGATTTGGATTGAATTTCTCTCACATCCCACTTCCTTCCTTCCTAGACCGCTCCTTTTCCTACAAACCTCGTTCCCTCGGTTACCTTTGGATCTGCGTTCAGAGAAAGGTTTGGAACCCTTGACTAATCCTGTTGGTAGTTCGGGTGGTGATGTTGAGAGAGAATGGATATATTTATATATATATATAGGTGAGAAAGTACAAGAGAGCATGTGAGGGAGAGTTTTGGACATGGAGAGCAAGAATACGTTGGGTGGAAGTTCGGCAAGGATTGGGTTGGTTTTGGTACAGAAAATGCTATGTTTCAGCATAATTTGGTCCGTGGAAAGTATAGGGAAAATTATAATAAAAATACCAAAAAGTTCAAAAAATAATATTGAATAATAATATAAAGCTAAAAGTATTTTTTTGAATAAATTTTCCAATATAAAAATATACAGACTATTAAATTCAAAATAATGTGAATAATTATACAAAAAATTTAGGAAAATATGTTATTTTTTTATAAAAATACGGGATTTCATAGAAAACCCTTGATTAAACGTGGTACACTTGTGGGAAACTCTTTGCCGAGGGCCTGTGCACCCTTGGGGATTAGTCAAGCTTTGATCTGGACATCTCGGTGCCAATTAAAAAAAAATGTGTTGCCAAATGATTAATTTTGGGGAAAAAATCACATTTTTTTAGATGTGTAATTGTTAAAAGAAAATTAATCTTGAAATACCTTAAATTTCTCTAGTGTAATCAATATGAATTTACTCTTATCATACTACATTTTAGAGCACGTACACCACATTTGCATTCCCATTCCACATACTGAAATGATCAACGTTCTAGGTAACATAGTCTAAGACTATTTGTTTTTTTTTTTAAATTTTTTTTTTAATAGTTGAATATATATGATTTTTATATGTATGCATCTAGAGGTATTGAATAATTTTATGTATTTTTTTTTATTTTAATTTTATTTTAGTATAATTTGTTTTTTCCCTGGATGCTAGTTTTACTCTGATTTGGTAATATAAGTGTGATTTTTTTTTTTTTTTTTTTTTTTTTTTGAGATTTTAATGTAGGGTTGTATTAATTTTCTTGAATGAACTTTAGAGCTGCATTCTTTAGAACTAAAAAAATTAGTGCTCTTACTATAAAATTGGTAGAGACAAAGGGAAATCGTTTATTCATTAGTTTATTTACTTGTGAAATTAGATTTGTTTATACCAATAATAGCTGCTATGGTATAAAAAACTTGTTCAACAATGATCAATGATTCATAAAAAGACGAATTGCACAACCAAATGAGAGATTAGTCGATTACTGATTGTCTGATCACGTACTCTGAAAATAATATATTTGATAGTAATAATAGCAAGGAGATGATTTTGCAACAATTTAAATATGAAAACTTGCTGAGCTACATTCTCTTTTCAATGTTCCTCACAATCCTTATTTGATTTGTCTAGAGATATACATATATATTTTTTATATGTCCATAGTGGTGCATGATGTGTAGGAGGGAGGAGAGAGTATTGATCATTTGTTTATGCATTGCCCTATAACTTTGGGCTTATGCAGGACATTGTTTTGGTTAGTAGGGCTGAATTGGATATTACCTTCCTTGGAAGAGTGTAGTTTGTGCGATGTTGGGAGTTATTTGGTTGGAAAGGAAAGCAATAATTTATGAGGATTAAGTTTTGATGACATTGGTAGTTTATGGGATAGGGTTTGTTATTTTGGCTGCTTTTGGGTTTCCTTGTCTCTTTGCCCTTGAGGGATTCCTTCGTTTTTGATTAGTAATGATTGGAGAGCGGTAGGTGATATGGTGATATGGAGTTTTTGATTAGTAATGATTGGGTGGATTTCTCATCCTTCTATTTACTTTTTCATTTTATTTTTTATTTTTTATGTTTTTGTGGGTACTTTTCTTCTTTCCCTGTCAATAAAAATTTCTTTGTTGCTAATCCAAAAAATTTAATCAAAATATAGATATTGGTTGTTTTTTTTTTTCTGTTCACCCACCCTGATTGTTGGACAAGGCCATGATTTCTCAATATGTCAGCTTTCAGTTATAGTAACTACTGGCTTTACTTCCTTATTATGCCTGAATTTAGAATACTATTGCAGGCTAAATTGGAGCAAGGAATTGAAATGCTGAAGATTTTCAACAATTATGAAAGTAATATGTCCATCTTAGATGATTTTGAGTTCTACGAAGACAGGCAAAAAGCCATGCAAGAAAGGAAGGCCAGGCAGCAGCAGCAGCAGCAGCCTAGCTTGGTGGTGGGTATTGGGGAAAGTGCAGGAAATGTTGTTACAACAACATTATCTAGCAATTTCATCCAACAGATATCCAAGAGTTTTGCTCAGGCTGTCCACTTGGAGGACTATGCTAAAGAAGGCTCAGATTCAGTATCAGTGACTGAGAGAACTACTGGTACTGCATCAGATGCCTCCATGACCAACGGACATAAACTTGAAAATGCTACTAATGTGGTGTCCTCAACTAGTAAGACCAGCTAAAGCGTCCCTAGAAGGCTTGCTGTTAATATATGTGACACCGCTTTTGATCATACCTCTTTCTTGTTTTTTAGATCATCTAGTGAGGAGGGTGTCCTCTGTTCTCAGAATTATTGGAGGGCATCAGTGGCTTGATAATGGCGCTTGTATATTATATACCTGCTGAATGCCCCTTTTTATTGTAATTTTAGCTTTTATTTCTTTGTTTCTTATTCTTATTAATTTTATATTTCTTTATGCCTTTTTATTATTATTATTATTATTATTATTATCACAGAACGAGGTGGTCTGTGTTGTGCTTAGTATTTCATCCTTTAGACAAGTGACCCCAAAGCTTGGATAAGGAGAACGCTCTGTCTCTGCTGTAGATTTAGATTATGAACACAAAATATATGTTATAAAATTTATCTTTTTGGATTTGAGAATTGGACACTCAAATGATCTAAAAAATCTAAAATGAGTTGTTTAAGTTAAATTAATATCGTTAAGTTTTAATTACTCGGTAAATTCTCTTTCTTAGAGGTTAAGAAAGATTAGTTTGAGTTAAACTTGGCTAATTAAGCTAACGAAACTATTAGTGGCCTAAGTTAATTAGTTCAGAGAACAAAAAGACAGAAGGATGAAATTGAGAATTAAACATTTAGTTGATTTAGAAAACCTATAATGAAGTGCATAAGTTAAACTAGTATCGTTAAATTATAATTAATTAGTACATTCTCTTTTTTAGAGGCTAAGCAAGATTAGTTTAAGTTAAGCTTGGCAAATTAAGCTAATGAAACAATTAGTGGCTCAAGTTAATTAGTTCTTAGAACAAAAGAGATAATGATGGAGAAGGACAGAGAAGGTTAGAGAGAAACTTTCTTCTTGAGAGTTAGAAGAGAAAGTTAGAGAAAAAAAAGAAAAGAAAAAAGAGAGAAAAAAAAAGAGAAGAAAATTCAAATTCATATTTTTTAGATTTAGAATTGAACACTTAGTTGATTTAAAAAACCTAAAATGAGGTGCTTAAATTAAACTAATATCATTAAGTTATAATTACTCGGTAAATTCTTTTTCTTATAGGCTAAGCAAGATTAGTTTGAGTTAAACTTGGTCAATTAAGCTAATAAAACAATTAGTAGAATAAGCTAATTAGTTATTAGAACAAAAGAGAGAAGGTTGGAGAGAAACTTTCTTCTTGAGAGCTAGAAGAGAAAGCTAGAGAAAAGAAAGAGAAATAGGAAGAAAATTAAAGGGAATTTAAATTCATCATTTTGGATTTGAGAATTGAATACTTAAGAGATTTGGAAAACCTTCAATGAGGTACTTAAGTTAAACTAATATAGTTAAACTACAATTACTCAGAAAATTATTTTTCTTAGACGCTAAACAAGATTAGTTTGAGTTAAACTTAGCCAATTAAGCTAAAGAAACAATTGGTGGCATAAGCTAATTTGTTTTTAGAACAAAAGAGAAAATGATGGAGAAGGACGAAAAAGATAGAGAGAAACTTTCTTCTTGAGAGTTAGAAGAGAAAATTAGAGAAAAGAAAGAAAAATGGGAAGAAAATCAAAGGAATTCAAATTCATCATTTGGATTTGAGAATTGAATACTTAGTTGATTTAGAAAACTTAAAATGAGTTGCTTGAGCTAAACTAATATCGTTAAGCTACAATTACTCAGTAAACTCTCTTTATTGTAGGTTAAGCAAGATTAGTTTGAGTTCAATTTGGCCAATTAAACTAATGAAACAATTAGTGGCATAAGCTAATTAGTTCTTAGAACAAAATGGAGAAGGACGGAGAAGGTTACAAACAAACTTTCTTCTTGAAAGTTAGAAGAGGAAGTTAGAGAAAAGAAAGAGAAATAAGAAGAAAATCAAATGGAATTTAAATTCAACCTTTTGGATTTTGAGAATGAAGAAAATCAAAAGATTTCGAAAATTTAAAATGAGGTGCTTAAGTTAAACGAATATCTTTTAGGTACAATTACTTAGTAAATTCTCTTTCTTAAAACTAAGCAAGATTAGTTTGAGTTAAACTTGGCCAATTAAACTAATGAAACAATTAGTGACCTAAGCTAATTTGTTCTTAGAACAAAAGAGAGAATGATGGAGAAGGGCGAAGAAGGTTAGAGATAAAATTTATTTTTGAGAGATAGAATAGAAAGTTATAGAAAAGAAAGAGAAATAGTAAGAAAATCAAAGAGAATTCAAATTCATTCTTTTGCATTTGAGAATTGAATACTTAGTTGATTTAGAAAACCTAAAATGAGGTGCTTAAGCTAAACAAATATTGTTAAGACACAATTACTTGGTAAAATCTGTTTCTTGTAGGTTAAGCAAGATTAGTTTGAGTTAAATTTGGCCAATTATATTCACCAAAAAAAAAAAAAAAAAATTGGCCAATTAAGCTAATGAAACAATTAGTGGCCTAAGGTAATTATTACCTACAACAAAAGAGAAAATGATGGAAAAGGACGGAGAAGGTTAGAGAGAAACTTCCTTCTTGAGACCAAGAAGAGAAATTTAGAGAAAAGAAAATGAAATAGGAAGAAAATCAAAGGGAATTCAAATTAATCCTTTTGGATTTGAGAAATGAACACTTAGTTGATTTAGGAAACCTAAAATGAGGTGCTTAAGTTAAACTAATATCGTTAAGCTACAATTACTCAATAAATTCTCTTTCTTAGAAGCTAAACAAGATTATTTTGAGTTAAACTTGGCCAATTAAGCTAATGAAACAATTAGTGGCCTAAGCTAATTTGTTCCTAGAACAAAAGAGAGAAGGACGAAGAAAGTTAGTGGGAAACGTTCTTCTTAAGAGAGAAAGTTAGAGAAAAGAAAGAGAAATATGAAGAAAAATCAAAGGGAATTCAAATTCATACTTTTTTGGATTTGAGAATTGAACACTTAGTTGATTCAGATAGCCTAAAAAGAGGTGCTTAAGTTAAACAAATATCGTTAAATTACAATTACTCAGTAAATTCTTTTTCTTAGAGGCTATGCAAGATTAGTTTGAATTAAACTTGGTCAATTAAGCTAATGAAACAATTAGTAGCCTAAGCTAATTAGTTCTTTAAACAAAAGAGTGAAGGATAGAGAAGGACAAAGAAGGTTAAAAAGAAACTTTCTTTTTTAGAGCTAGAAGAGAATGCTCGAGAAAAGAAGGAGAAATATGAAGAAAATCAAAGAGAATTCAAATTCATCATTTTGGATTTGAGAAATGAACACTTGAGAGATTTAGAAAACCTTCAATGAGGTGCTGAAGTTAAACTAATATCGTTAAACTACTTTTACTCAGTAAATTCTCTTTTTTAGAGGCTAAGCAAGATTAGTTTGAGTTAAACTTGGCCAATTAAGCTAATAAAACAGTTAGTGGCCCAAGCTAATTTGTTCCTTGAACAAAAGAGAGAAGGATGGAGAAGGACGAAGAAGGTTAGAGAGAAACTTTTTTCTTGAGAGTTAGAAGAGTAAGTTAGAGAAAAGAAAGAGAAATAGGAAGAAAATTAAAGAAAATTCAAATTCACCTTTTTTGGATTTGAGAATTAAACACTTAGTTGATTTAAAAAACACAAAATGAGGTGTTTAAGCTAAACTAATACCGTTAAGTTACAATTACTCTGTAAAATGTCTTTCTAGGAGGCTAAGCAAGATTAGTTTTAGTTAAATTTGGCCATTAAGCTAATGAAAAAATTACTGGCCTAAGCTAATTAGTTCCTGGAACAAAAGAGACAAGGATAGAGAAGGACAAAGAAGGTTAGAGAGAATCTTTCTTCTTGAGAGCTAGCAGAGAAAGTTAGAAAATAGAAAGAGCAATTGGATTAAAATCAAAAGGAATTCAAATTCATCATTTTGGATTTTTAGAATTGAACACTTAAGAGATTTCAAAAACCTAAAATGAGGTGCTTTAGTTAAACGAATATCATTAGGCTACAATGGCTCAGTAATTCTCTTTCTCAAAGGCTAAGCAAGATTAGTTTGAGTTAAACTTGGTCAATTAAGTGAACAAAACAATTAGTGGCTTAAGCTAATTTGTTCCTAGAACTAAAGAGAGAAGGACGAAGAAGGTTAGAGAGAAATTTTACTCTTGAGAGCTAGAAGAGAAAGTTAGAGAAAAGAAAGAGAAATAGAAGCAAAATCAAACAGAATTCTAATTCATTCTTTTGGATTTGAGAATTGAACACATAGTTGATTTAGAAAACCTAAAATGAGTTGCTTAAGTTAAACTAATATCGTTAAGCTACAATTACTCAGTAAATTCTCTTTTTTAGAGGCTAAGCAAGATTAGTTTGAGTTAAACTTGGCGAATTAAGCTATTGAAACAATTAGTGGCCTAAGCGCATTAGTTCTTAGAATAAAAGAGAGAAGGACGGAGAAGGATAGAGAAACTATAGAGAAACTTTCTTCTTGAGAGCTAGAAGAGAAAGTTAGAGAAAAGAAATAGAAATAGGAAGAAAATCAAGGGAATTCAAATTCATCCTTTTGGATTTTGAGAAATTGAACACTTAAGAGATTTTGAAAACCTAAATGAGGTGCTTAAGTTAAGCGAATATCTTTAACTTACAATTACTCAGTAAATTCTCTTTCCTAGAGGCTAAGCAAGAATTGTTTGAGTTAAATTTGGCCAATTAAGCTAATGAGACAATTGGTAGCCTAAGCTAATTTGTTTTTAGAATAAAAAGGAGAAGAATGGAGAAGGACGGAGAAGGTAAGAGAGAAATTTTATTCTTGAGAGCAACAAAAGAAAGTTAGAGAAATGGAAGAGAAATAGGAAGAAAATCAAACGAAATTCAAATTCACCTTTTTTGATTTGAGAATTGAACACTTGCTTGATTTAGAAAACCTAAAATGAGTTGCTTAAGTTAAATTAATATCGTTAAGCTACAATTACTCAGTAAATTTTGTTTCTTAGAAGCTAAGCAAGATTAGATTGTGTTAAACGAAGCCAATTAAGCTATTGAAACAATTAATGGCCTATGCTAATTAGTTCCTAGAACAAAAGAGAGAAGGATGGCGAAGGGTGGAGAAGGTTAGAGAAAAACTTTTTTCTTGAGAGCTAGAAGAGAAAGTTAAGAAAAGAAAGAGAAATAGGAAAAAAAATCAAAGGGAATTCAAATTCAGACTTATGGATTTTAGAATTGAACACTTAGTTGATTTAGAAAACCAAAAATGAGGTGCTTAAGTTAAACTAATATCGTTAAGCTACAATTACTCAGTGAATTCTCTTTCTTGGAGGCTAAACAAAATTAGTTTGAGTTAAACTTGGCCAATTAAACTAATGAAACAATTAGTGGCCCAAGCTAACTAGTTCCTAGAACAAAAGAGAGAAGGATGGAGAAGGACAGAGAAGGTTAGAGAGAAACTTTCTTCTTGCGAGCTAGAAGAGAAAGTTAGAGAAAAAAAAAAAGTGAAATAGGCCGAAAATTAGAGGGAATTAAAATTCATACTTTTGGATTTGAAATTTGAATACTTACTTGATTTAGAAAACCTAAAATGAGTTGCTTAAGTTAAACTAATATTGTTAAGTTATAATTACTCAGTAAATTCTCTTTCTTATAGGCTAAGAAAGAATTGATTGAGTTAAACTTGGCCAATTAAGCTAATGAAACAATTAGTGGCCTAAGATAAATTGTTTCTCGAACAAAAGGGAGAAGAATGGAGAAGGACGGAGAAGAAGGTAAGAGAGAAATTTTATTCTTGAAAGCTAGAAAAGAAAGTTAGAGAAATGAAAGAGAAATAAGAAGAAAATCAAAGAGAATTCAAATTCATCATTTTTTATTTGAGAATTGAACACTCAGGAGATTTAGAAAACCTTCAATGATGTGCTTAAGTTAAACTAATATCGTTAAGCTACAATTACTCTATAAATTCTATTCTTAGCTACTAAGCAAGATTAGTTTGAGTTAAACTTGGCCAACTAAGCTAATGAAACAATTAGTTGCCTAAGCTAATTTCTTCCTAAAACAAAAGAGAGAAAGATGAGAAGGACGGAGAAGGTTAGAGTGGAATTGTTTTCCTGAGAGCTACATGAGGAAGTAAGAGAAATAGGAAGAAAATCAAGGGAATTCAAATTCATCCTTTTGGATTTTGAGAAATTGAACACTTAAGAGATTTTGAAAACCTAAATGAGGTGCTTAAGTTAAGCGAATATCTTTAACTTACAATTACTCAGTAAATTCTCTTTCCTAGAGGCTAAGCAAGAATTGTTTGAGTTAAATTTGGCCAATTAAGCTAATGAGACAATTGGTAGCCTAAGCTAATTTGTTTTTAGAATAAAAAGGAGAAGGACGGAGAAGGTAAGAGAGAAATTTTATTCTTGAGAGCAACAAAAGAAAGTTAGAGAAATGGAAGAGAAATAGGAAGAAAATCAAACGAAATTCAAATTCACCCTTTTTGATTTGAGAATTGAACACTTGCTTGATTTAGAAAACCTAAAATGAGTTGCTTAAGTTAAATTAATATCGTTAAGCTACAATTACTCAGTAAATTTTGTTTCTTAGAAGCTAAGCAAGATTAGATTGTGTTAAACGAAGCCAATTAAGCTATTGAAACAATTAATGGCCTATGCTAATTAGTTCCTAGAACAAAAGAGAGAAGGATGGCGAAGGGTGGAGAAGGTTAGAGAAAAACTTTTTTCTTGAGAGCTAGAAGAGAAAGTTAAGAAAAGAAAGAGAAATAGGAAAAAAATCAAAGGGAATTCAAATTCAGACTTATGGATTTTAGAATTGAACACTTAGTTGATTTAGAAAACCAAAAATGAGGTGTTTAAGTTAAACTAATATCGTTAAGCTACAATTACTCAGTGAATTCTCTTTCTTGGAGGCTAAACAAAATTAGTTTGAGTTAAACTTGGCCAATTAAGCTAATGAAACAATTAGTGGCCCAAGCTAACTAGTTCCTAGAACAAAAGAGAGAAGGATGGAGAAGGACAGAGAAGGTTAGAGAGAAACTTTTCTTCTTGCGAGCTAGAAGAGAAAGTTAGAGAAAAAAAAAAAAAGTGAAATAGGCCGAAAATTAGAGGGAATTAAAATTCATACTTTTGGATTTGAAATTTGAATACTTACTTGATTTAGAAAAACCTAAAATGAGTTGCTTAAGTTAAACTAATATTGTTAAGTTATAATTACTCAGTAAATTCTCTTTCTTATAGGCTAAGAAAGAATTGATTGAGTTAAACTTGGCCAATTAAGCTAATGAAACAATTAGTGGCCTAAGATAAATTGTTTCTCGAACAAAAGGGAGAAGAATGGAGAAGGACGGAGAAGAAGGTAAGAGAGAAATTTTATTCTTGAAAGCTAGAAAAGAAAGTTAGAGAAATGAAAGAGAAATAAGAAGAAAATCAAAGAGAATTCAAATTCATCATTTTTTATTTGAGAATTGAACACTCAGGAGATTTAGAAAACCTTCAATGATGTGCTTAAGTTAAACTAATATCGTTAAGCTACAATTACTCTATAAATTCTATTTCTTAGCTACTAAGCAAGATTAGTTTGAGTTAAACTTGGCCAACTAAGCTAATGAAACAATTAGTTGCCTAAGCTAATTTCTTCCTAAAACAAAAGAGAGAAAGATGGAGAAGGACGGAGAAGGTTAGAGTGGAATTGTTTTCCTGAGAGCTACATGAGGAAGTAAGAGAAATAGGAAGAAAATTAAAGGGAATTCAAATTCATTCTTTTGAATTTGAGAATTGAACACTTAAGAGATTTAGAAAACCTTCAATGGGGTACTTAAGTTTTACGAGTATCGTTAAGCTACAATTACTCTGTAAATTCTCTTTCTTAGAGGCAAAGCAAGATTAGTTTGAGTTAAACTTGGCCAATTAAGCAAATGAAACAATTAGTGGCCTAAGCTAATTTGTTCCTAGAACAAAAGAGAGAATGATGGAGAAGGTTAGAGAGAAACATTATTCTTGAGAGCTAGAAGAGAAATTAGAGAAAAGAAAGAGAAATAGGATGAAAATAAAAGGGAATTCAAATTCATCCTTTTTTGGATTTGAGAATTAAACACTTGATTGATTTAGAAAACCTAAAATGAAGTTCTTAAGTTAAACTAATATCGTTAAGTTACAATTAGTCAGTAAATTCTCTTTCTTAGATGCTAAGCAAGATTAGTTTGAGTTAGACTTGGCCAATTAAGGTAATGAAACAATTAGTGGCCTAAGCTAATTTGTTCTTAGAATAACAGAGAGAAGGATGGAGAAGGACGGAAAAGGTTAGAGAGAAACTTTCTTCTTGGGAGCTAGAAGAGAAAGTTGAGAAAAGAAAGAGAAATAGGAAGAAAATCAAAGGGAATCACTTACCCAAAAAAAAAAAAAAAAAAATCAAAGGGAATTCAAATTCATCCTGTTGGACTTGAGAATGAACACTTAAGAGATTTAGAAAATCTTTAATGAGATACATAAGTTAAACGAATATCATTAAGCTACAATTACTCAGTAAATTCTCTTGCTTAGAGGCTAAGCAAGAATAGTTTAAGTTAAACTTGGCCAATTAAGCTAATGAAACGACTCGTGGCCTAAACTAATTAGTTTCTAGAACAATAGAGAGAATGATGGAGAAGGACGGAGAAGGTTAGAGAGAAACTTTCTTCTTGAGAGCTACAAGAGAAAGTTAGAGAAAAGAAAGACAAATAGGAAGAAAATCAAAGGGAATTTAATTTCATCCTTTTGGATTTGAGAATTGAACACTAAGGGATTTAGATAACCTTCAATAAGGTACTTAAGTTAAACTAATATCGTTAAGCTACAATTACTCAGTAAATTCTCTATCTGAGAGGCTAAGCAAGATTAGTTTTAGTTAAACTTGGCCATTAAGCTAATGAAACAATTAGTCACCAAAGCAAATTTGTCCGTAGAACAAAAGAGAGAAGGAAGGAGAAGGACGGAAAAGGTTAGAGAGAAACTTTTTTCTTGAGAGCTAGAAGAGAAAGTTAGAGTAAGGAAAGAGAAATAGGAAGAAACTTGGAGATGTAGCAGCCATAGACTGTACTCCCCAAAGAAAAAATTAAAAATGGGTTAGAGAGAGAGACTCTGGCTTCTTTATAGAAACGTCTTGTTTCTAGGGTTTCTACATTTCAACTTCCCTGTTGAGATGGTCGGAGTTAATGCCCATCTTTCTGGAATAAATGTGCGAGCTCTAGGATCTGACTTTGTCTCTACATTAGTTAATGAGGTAGGTGTTGTCAATAATTTGGATCGTAGACCATTGGGTTCTGAGTTATCTATCAATGAAACCCCTAAATCGGTTTCTGCAAGTAAATTAGGGCAAAACATAGAGGTGGGCCAAATCTTTGAGCAAGATTTTACCTTTATTGTTGATATCGTAAGGCGTAGTGGTGGTATGGAGAACCATTCTCTGACCTCAATGTCTGAGTTAGCAAATCGGCTTCAAAGGTTGAAAGAACAGAGTAATCTTGACAAGCCTGGTATATTGAAAGGGGATCAAGTTCCATCTGAGTTGGGATCTTCGATTGGTAATGTTGCGAGCACTCCACTCAACCAGATAGGCAACCTGCGATGGGGGCGATGTGGTTGATGAAGGAATAGAGATGAACTGTTTTGAAGGGGTCAAAGATAGTCTTCCTCTTACGAGGATTCGGGGTGTATCTCAGCCTTCCCTTGAGGGTTCCATAACAAGAAGTGATATAGTGATGACGAGTCTTGAGGGGATGGATCTATCACAAGCGACAACATCTAGTTGCCCTGATATACTAGGTCTTCAGGATATCCAAGTCTGTAACGCCCCAATTTTCTTGCCCAAATGGAATTAAAAATACATGTGGCCTTTAAAGTAAAACTGATAATAAATCCTCATACTTGCATTACATGATGTAAATAGTCTTCATGCGATAGTACAATTAATCCAACAACAATTAATTAAACAACAAATACCCCCAAGGATTGACAAGTTTCCAAGGCTTGAGCCTGGTTACACAAAACGGTTATTCAAACCCATACATACAAAGTCCTTGGCTTACAATCAGGGTCACAACAAATGAGCACGTTATGCTCTATGCACACACTTCTACGCCTTCAGTTAAGCAAAATCACCACATATTTTCCTGCACAAGAATCCCTTAGGGTGAGCATAAAGCCTAGTAGGAAATTCTTAACAAAGTATATACATTTTATACAAGTTTCGTGAGATGGAATGCTTATGCCATGCCATGCCTTTTGAAAGTAAAACATACCTTCATCTTTTGAAAACCAACATACTCAATGATGTCATGCAATTTCAACCGCTCAACATTTATCAAATTTTATTTGAGGGGCGGTAAATACAACTCCATAAATCCCTAGGTTTGTATCTGCAAGTAGACTATATAAGTACTACCAATTTGTCATTTTTACCAGTATCAACTGGAAGGCTCGACACCTATAATCTACACCACCTTTCAAGACTTACCACCGTATTTACCCCAAAACCATTTCATAAAAACTTGTTTCTCAACATTCTTTTCTCAATGCAAGTTTTCAAATCAACTTTCAAAGTTTAATGGAATCAAATGAATTGATATGCCAATGCAATGATTAATAATACAATGCAATATTTCTTCCACTTTCAATACTCCCACACAATATTCCCATTGTGATCCAAATTCTCATTTCTCACTTCAATGCAATTTCACAAGATGAATAAATACTTTTATTTCAATTCATCCGGGGGATAACATAATTCCCACATTTCAAACATTTCCAACAACTTAGTCATTTCAAGACTATATCAACACTTTTAAACAACAATTTCCAAAACTTCAACAATTATCTTATTCTATGGAAAGCCATCATTTATATATAATAAATAAATAAATTTCAAACATCATTTATTTTGGCACACAAAATAAATATAGCAACATATTCTAAAGATTTTCAATATCTTTCTTAAAAATCCCTAATTTCTAGGTTCTCACCAAAAACCATTCATCTTCAAATATTTGAGAAGATCTCACCAAAAACATCTTTCTTTTATCAACATAGTTCAAAAACCCCCAATTTCTATTTTTAAAGGAAAAGGAAGTAAACCCACTCTCAAAATCACTCGTCTTCTTGAATCAACAATCAATTTAAAAAAAAAAACTAATCAAAGGATGATTAGAAGACGGGCAAGCAAGATTGAAACTCCAAAGATGACGAAACCAATTCTTACTTGGATCAACACGAAGCTCTTGAAGCCCTCTACCTTATTCTCAAAGACACTAGGGTCAAGAGCACAACGGCTCTAGATGAAATCTTAGAGAGAAGGTGTATTCTAGAGAGAGAGTATGAAAACTTGCGTTTTTGGAGAGTTTTGGAGAGAGAGTGAGCTGCGAAAGTGTTCTAAAATATCTCAATCACGATCTGATATAAATAGGCTCGCTCGAGCGAAGGAGTTGTCGCTCAAGCGACCAGACACAACAAGTCGCCTCGCTCGAGTGCAAGAAGCGTCGCCCGAGCGTAGAATGCAAAGCTTCAGGTCTGTCACCAACACAAACACACGCTCGAGCGCAAGAAGTCTCGCTTGAGCAAAGAAACAATTTCACAAGG
This sequence comes from Camellia japonica, assembly GCA_030407325.1. Taxonomy (NCBI): domain Eukaryota; kingdom Viridiplantae; phylum Streptophyta; class Magnoliopsida; order Ericales; family Theaceae; genus Camellia; species Camellia japonica. Next base: position 44,922,109 of record JAPPVO010000059.1, read on the forward strand.
CTCGCTTGAGCATAAGAAGCCTCGTTCAAGCGAAGAAGCAAATTACACAAGGCTCACTCGAGCGAAGAAGCCAAAATCTGGGCAGCAACGTTCTAGACCAACTAACAACCAACCTGTTCCAAACACGTCCAAAATAATCCAAAACTCAAATACAAAGAGTTAAAGAAAGGAAACAAGACATAGACAACAGTATACAATCATGGAATCCGAGTCCGGAATACAACGAAAGTCGGGGTAAAAACCTGGGTCGCTATAAAGTCCGTCTGGTTGATGAAGAGAACTGGGGCCAGCCCAGTAGAGGGGATCGTGGTGGGAGAGGTCATGGAGCACATCGTGGTGGTCGTGGCAGAGGTAGTAAGGGAAATCCAGGAAATTTTGTAGGAGGGAGGAACCCTAATGAGGCTGTTCCTCAGAGGCTGACGAAAACCTGGGTTGATGTGGCCAACATGCCTAGTAGATCTCCAGTCAAGTTAGGGTATATCCCTCCCCCTCCTTCTAAAAACCCTAATATTGTGGAACTACCTCCTCGAAAGAAGGATCTAGGGAAGTGGGAATCCTGTTTAGTCGAGTATTTCCTTGACAAGAAATTGCCTTATAAAAATAGTGCCTCATACCAATGGAAAAACATGGGCCTGAATGAGGTTTTAGCAAATGGGGAAGGATTTTATATTTTTCTTTTTTGATAATGCTGACTCCTGTGAGAGGGTTTTAGAGGGGGGCCATGGTATGTGGGGAACCAGCTACTCCTTCTAAAGAGATGGAAGAGAATGATGAAGTTAACCAAAGAGTATGTGTCCCAAATCCCTGTATGGGTCAAGTTATTCTATGTCCCTATGGAATACTGGGATTTTGAAGGGCTTAGCAGGATAGCAAGCTTTATAGGGACTCCCCTTTTTATGGATCACCTAACTTCCTTTGGCACAAGAATTTCCTTTGCTGGAGTGTGTGTGGAGGTGAATGTGGAATCTACTCGCCCTCACAGTTTCTTTGTCAAATGTTGTGAGGAGGAAGTGGTCAAAATCAGGGTTAAATACCAAGGCCTACCTGCTAAGTGTGAACACTGCAAGGTATTTGGGCATGATACAAAAATGTGTATTACTAACCAAATGGCCCAACTAGTTCAAATGCAAAAGGAGACAGAAAATGAGAATGATGAAGGTTGGCAAACTGTCAAGGCAAAAGGTAAGAAGAAGATGGGTGAATCTGAGGGTAGTGGACATGCTACCGAACCAAGCCAACAAGACCTACCAATTCAGCAAGAAACGCCAGACCAACAAGACCTGCCACCCAACAATGACCCTGTTGCAGAACATACTCAACAAAGTCTACCTCCAAGGGAGAGTCTCATCCCTAGAGTCAACCAAGAAGCACCACTCAAGGCATCACATGATGAAATTCTAGGGCTGGCCCAAGTCCTGAGCCCTAAAGCTAGTCAAATCATAGAAGAAGTGGAAAGAGAAGTGCTGGTAGCAAAGTCTCCAATGGTTAGTGTGGATACTGATGTTCAAGGGGGGGGGGGAGCAGCATAATACTCCAACAGCTTCAGGTAGCAAAAAGAAGAAAGCAGCAAGGAAAACCTCTGGGAGCCAGAGGAAGAAGCATAGGTAATAATTGGTCTATTTGGGTTAATAGTGATCTTCAGATTTTGCTTGTTTTTATGGATTTTAAAATATCTTCCTGGAATATTAGAGGTTTAAATGAACCTCTAAAACAAAAAGAACTTAGGGATTTTGTTTTTAAGGAGGATCTTAAAATTATTGGTATTTTGGAAACTAAAGTTAAACATGCTAATGAGCAAACTATTTTTGAGAAGATCTTTAGAAATAATTGGGCTTTTTTTTTTTTTTTTTGGGTGAATAAGACATAAATAAAAACAACAAGAAAATTACAGATTTACAAGGGGCATACCCCAGGCCCTACCACGGCTATACAAAAAACAACAAGAACCAAGGCAAAACAAAACAAACCAACAAACTAGCTACAACTACTACCCTATCCGCAAAAGGAGAAAGGACAGCAAACCACCTGTCAAAACAAAACAAAAACATGGAAAACAAGATAGAGCCCTTAGGCCAAAGATCAAGGTTCACCAAACAAAGCAGAACACTAAAGCACTGTCCTTCTACTGCTAGAAAACAGCGGTAGATAAGACAACCAAAAAAACTAACCATACTCCAAATCAAGCTAATTCTCCTACACAGCCCGTAGGAGTAAGCCACAATTTCCAAAAAGAAAAGAAAATAAACTACATGAATTTCAGTCTTAAACTAGTGATACAAATAACTACTATAAAATAAAAGAAAGCTCATGATATGATCTGGCATTTGAAAACGCCACCACCACAAACCAAGCTCTTTGGAGAGACGCAAAGTGCAGCCATCACCTATCCTCACAGCATCCAAATCACATAACCCAAAGGCCCCAAACATAGTAACAGACCATAGCTCCAAACTGCGAGAACCTAAAGCAGCTTGAATAAAGATCCTCAACACAACCTGCCAATAATGAATAATGAAATAAGCATTTACCCAAGAGGGGGTAGTACAAATAACATTGCAACATAAGGCTTAAACCACACAACATCTGGGCTTTCAACACTCAACCCACAATATAGAACCTCACACCCCTCAGAAATAGCTTCCATTACTTGCATATAAAACTATATTATAATAATAATTGGGCTTTTGTTTCTAATTCCAACACTATTACTCCTGGTCGTATTTGGCTTTGTTGGGATCCCAATTTTTGTGCTATTAACACAATCTACCAATTTGATCAAAATTTTTTTTGCAAAATTGATCTATTAGATACTGATATTTCCTTTGTTGTTGGTTTTGTGTATGCTGACAACAAACATGTCTTGAGAGTTCCTTTCTTTGATAAAATTGTTGAGCTTGCCTCCCAAATATCCAATACACCTTTTTTTGTTACACCTTCTGTTTGGCTGGGTGACTTTAATGCCATTCGATTCCCTTTTGAAAAGATTGGGGGTTCTAAGACTTGGTTCACTGCTAAAGAGTTGTGTAACCTCTCCTTTCTCAGTGCCTCTTTGGATGATATCTCTTATAGTGGCTGCCAGTTTACTTGGGCCAACAAGCAGACTGATGGCCACTATATTGCTTCTAAGATTGATAGAGTTTTAGGGAATGATCAATGGCTTAGATCCTTTCCTCTGTCTCATGTTAGATTCTGTCCTGCTGGTCCATTTGACCACTCTCCTGCTTTGTTGTCTGTTGCTCCCAAGGGGACAAGTTTTGGAAAACCTTTCAAATATTTTAATTTCTGGGCTGACCACAAGGAGTTCCTCTCTGTTGTTAGAAGTGTTTGGTGCAAATATGTGAAGGGTTCTCCTATGTTCAGAACTTGTTGTAAACTGAGATCCTTGAAGCCTTTATTGAAAGAATTGAATAAAAAGGATTTTGGTGACCTATCTTCTCGGGTCCACTGTGTCAGATCTGAATTAGAGTCTGCCCAGCTTAAGCTTGATAAGGATCCTTTGAACCTGGCTTTTCAAGCTAATGAGAGAAATTTGTGCAAGAAGTATGTTGATTTGTGTAAAGTTGAGGAGAGTCTTGCCCATCAAAAGTCTACGATCAATTGGCTTAGTTTGGGGGACAAGAACACAAATTTCTTTTTCAGGTCTATTAGAAATAACCAGAACAGGAGTAGAATCAGTGGGGTTACCTTAGAGAACAAGGTTCGGCTCACTAGCCCTCCTGATATTCAAAATGCCTTTGTCACCAGTTTCTCTAAACTGTTTGGGGCCCCTCATGATGATGCTTATGTTGGTTTTGAGAGGGTTAATTCCCAAGTCAAGAAGAGATTGACTAATGATCAGATGTCCTCTGTGGCCCAAGATGTGACTGTCGATGAGATAAGAGATGTTTTTAAAACACTTAATCCCAACAAAAGCCCCTGGCCCTAATGGTTACTCTACAAGTTTTTTCCATAGTGCTTGGGATGTTGTTGGTTCTGAAGTTACCCAGGCCATTAAATCTTTTTTTGATTCGGGGGAACTCCTTAAGGAGATTAATAGCACAACCATTGCTTTGGTCCCTAAAGTCCCTAATCCTACTAAGGTAGGTGATTATAGACCCATATCCTGTTGTAATACTATCTACAAGTGCATTGCTAAAATCATTATGAATAGGATTAAGATTGTTCTCCTTGATGTCATTGACCCGGTCTAGTCCGCTTTTGTCCATGGGAGGAGAATTGCTGACAACATTTTCCTATCCCAGGAGCTGATGAGGGGGTACCACAAAAGTCCCCCTCTCCTAAGTGTGCTATGAAAGTGGACCTTATGAAAGCTTCTGATAATGTTCGGTGGGATTTCCTCTTTGATGTGCTTAAGGCTATGTTCTTTCCCACTAGGATGATTCATTGGATTAAAGCTTGTGTCACTTCTGCTAGTTTCTCTGTTTGCATCAATGGGTGTATTCATGGGTATTTTCAAGGGTCTCGGGGGCTGAGACAAGGTAATCCTATGTCTCCTTATCTCTTTGTTATTGTTATGGAGGTACTTGCTAGAATCCTTGATGATAAATCCAAAGACCCTCAATTCAAATTTCATTGGAGATGTGGGAGAAATAAAATCATTAATCTCTGCTTTGCTGATGACCTTATGGTCTTTTGTAAAGGGCACGCCCCTTCTGTCCAACTCATTAAAAGTGGCCTTATGGAGTTTCAGGCTCTCTCTGGTTTAGCTCCTAACCCTAATAAGAGTCATGTGTTCTTCTCTGGGTGTGACCCCTCTCTTATTGATAATATTTTGAGGATTACAAAATTTTAGGAGGGGAAATTACCTGTGAGATACTTAGGTGTCCCTCTCATTCTCACTAGACTTACAGACATTGACTATAAGAGTCTTGTGGATAGGATCACGAATAGGATCAAGTCTTGGACTAATAAAACTCTGTCGTATGCTGGGAGGGCTCAATTGATTAGCACTATTCTTCTCTCTATGCAAGTCTACTAGTCCACCCTTTTCATCCTTCCCAAAAGAGTCATCAAGGAGGTGGAAGCCTTGTGTAGGTCCTTTCTTTGGTCTGGCCTGAAGCTTAAAAAATTTGGGGCTAAGGTTGCTTGGGATAGAATATGTGCTCCCAAAAATGAAGGGGGTTTAAGTTTTAAGTCCTTGGAGATTTGGAATAGAGCTACTGTGTCCAATCATATTTGGTTCATGGTGGCTGGTGGGGAACAATCAATGTGGTGTCAATGGGTGAAGTCTTATTTGTTGAAAGGTAAAAGTTTCTGGGCAGTTACTGTGCCTAGTGACCTCTCTTGGGTGTGGAGAAAGCTTTTGTCATTGAGGGAATCTATGTATCCTTTAATTAGGTGTAAAATTGGCAATGGGAAAGATACCTTTCTTTGGTATGATAACTGGCACCCTTCTGGATCCTTATGGTCTAAGTATGGCAATAGATTAATGTATGACACTGCTTTAAATGCTCAGTCTAAAGTGGCCTCTGTGTTGGGGGGTTAATGGTTGGAACTAGCCTAATGTTTCTTCTTGGGAGGTGAGAGAGATTATTGCCCATACTCCTACTGATATTATGCCTACCATTGGATGTAATGATAAAACCATCTGGCTCCATCATAATGATGGTAATTTCAGCAATGGGTTTGATTGGAATTCTTGGAGAATGAAGTGGCCCAAGGTCAAATGGGTTAATCTTGTGTGGAGTCCCTACTTTATACCTAGGGTGGGGTTCATTGTCTGGATGGCTATTCTGGATAGGTTAAATACTAGAGATAGGCTTGCCATCTTTGGTATTAATCCTAACCCTGCTTGCCCTTTGTGTGGGGTTCTTGGGGAGGATCATGATCACTTGTTCTTCCAGTGCACTTTCTCATCCAAAGTTTGGGCTGCTATGTTTCCCAAATGCAATACTAACTGGCATAGCACCAATTGGCTGGGCCTTGTGGAGAAGGTAGCCAAAGATTATAGGGGTAAATCTCTTGAGAAATAATAGGTTTGGAGAGAAATAATAGAATTTTTAGCAATGAAAGGACACCTGAAGAAATTATTTTGAAGAACATCATCTGTATGGTTAGATATAGAGCCCTTGCTCTCAGTAATAATAAGAAGTCTCCAACTGATATGTGTTTCTTGCAAGAATGGAGGTTGCCCTCAACCATCCTTAAAATTCAGAGGAGTGGTACCATGTGTGGGTTGAGTGAAGAGGAGCACAATACTGAGGGTTGAGTGTGGCGAGGCTCTATAGTGAGGAATATTCTACTGTTTCCTAATAAGTTCTTCTTTTTGCAGGAATGGGATGTGGCAGCTCTTCAATGAGGGATGTGAGTTCACTCAATGTGGGTTGAGTGATGGTAGCCATATATTGAGAGCTAATGTGTGCTCATTGTTGATTTGCAAGTTGGGACATTAGTTGGTACTGGGGTTGTTAGGGAAGTTGTTGAGGATTGAGTGGTGTGAGCCATAATATTGTTGTCATGATTTTTTATTCTCTCTCACATGATGTTGTGGTTTTAAGCAAGGCCCTAACATTGTTAATCTTTATTGAGTTGTGTGCAAGTTATGGGTTTAGTGATTTTTTTTTTTTTTGGGTAGGTAAGTCATAAATTAAAGACAAAATTTTACATATTTACAAGGGGCATACCCCAGGTAATACAACAAATCTCACTTCGCCCCCCAAAGAAGTGGGGATGACTAATATAGATAATAACAAAAATAACTACGAAAACAATCCCCGCAATTGCAGGGTACCCAACAAAGGAACACATAAATAAAACACAGAATTGCCCATATATCCTTTTTTTTTGTCCCCAAGTAACCCCTACCATCAAAGATAGTAGATAGAAATTTGGGGAAGATATATGGGCAAGTATACAAAAAGGAGACCACATAAACTGCGTGAAATCGCTGAAACACGCAAAACAAATAGAAACACCAACAGCTACTAGTAGCACACATAATCAAGGCCTATCACCATCATGAAAGCAATCACCACATCCCCCAGTCCCATCCTTTGCTGATCACAAAGTCTTAAACCCCATGGTAGTGTCCTCAACACTCCATGTCAGGAGCGTCTTAAAGACTATTCAGGATAGATCATATGAAAACAAGGGGCAACAGGAATAAACCCATAACCACCCATCTCCCAATCCCTAAATCAGCCAATTGTCGAACCACAACTCCCCAACGTAGTGACTCCTCAATCACCCTTGGTGGAAATGGCACAAGACCAACCTCATATAGAGTCACGTGAGGATCACGTAATCAACCATCATGAATAAATAGACAATAACCGATGTATACCGCTAAGTGGCTCAACAAGCAGAAGTCTCAAAAACCTCATTAGTGGGCCCACTTAATATATATATATATACATGAAGTCCAAAATTGGGCCACTAATGCAATTACCAAACAACACTGTGAAAACACCTAGCCATGAACCCAATAGCTGTGGGCCCAATTTTAATTCCCATGGCCATGCATAATTTAAATCACCTATAGCCATAAACAAGAGCCCATTGAGTTGGATCCCAAAAGAAGCACTGTAAATCAACAAAAATAATAACACGTGGCCCACCAAACATACCCACAAAATCGTGGAAAAAAAAATGTGTTGGGTTTGAGCAACAAAACCGTGGGCCAAATACCATCCATGTGTAAAGGCCACCCTATAAACCAACATCATATCAGCTCAACTTCCAACCAAAACACTAAAAACATAGCTCACTTGCCTTACAAACTGGAAGCAACACAAACACGCAATAGCGGGGACCAAAGCCCACTCGCCACAATTAATATCACTCGCGCAAGAGCGTGCAACAACCTAAGTGATAGGCTTAAAAAAATTGTCAACACACTCCCACTTCACAGAATATACACACCGTCTACACATACCAACGGCAAGACCACCAAACTCCGGCATGCTCTCCACTGCAGAGGAGCACCAACTTGGCAACAAATAACGGCACCGGTTGAAACTCACTTTGTGAATGGAAATGCAAGCACCAGTAAGCCTTGTCACCGGATGAATCACATTGAGACAAAACCAGCTCGCCGGTAGCATTACAATGCACTCAGGCCACCACCAGATGAACACGCAACGTAGCACCTCCGCTAACTCCAACGACTGAGACACCATCGGATGGCTAACACAAATACGTCAACCACCAGACTGGTAATTGCAAGACCCATCGAATTGGTTTGTCGCAAAAACACAAGACCACCTCCAACGGCTATCACGGCTTCGCAACCACCTTGAAAGCAGCACCCAAACACACCCGATGAAACTGGACAAAACCAGACCAAGAACAACTAGTCATAAACCATGGCTGAGTTCTCTCACACTTTCACGACGGCGAGAACCCACCAGTACCAGCGATACACCTGGCAACATAACCCAGAACACAACACTGGGAAAAAAACCCAACAATTAACACCTCACCTGGAGCAGACCATGGACGACAAGACCACTAACCTTGGAAAATAGTCATGCATACTGACCATAAACTGAATGCATAGCGCCAAAACAGCCACCAAGACAGAGAACTAGTAGCTGTCGGTGATCACCAGGAAACTTACTGAACTCACCACCAACAAAAAAAACTGTGTCGGCGCCACCCTTACACGTTGAACACCAACCAAAGCTCACAGCATCATTGCTTACCATCTTCCACCTGAATAAACCCACTTCATGTAATCTCCAAGAGCTTGGGCCTAAGCTAGAAGCTCCAAACCCAAAACAATGGAAACTTCATGAATACAGAGAGAAAAAAAAAAAAAAAACTCAAATCTCCAAGGTAGAACCCCAAGCTGGCCGGGTGAACCCCTCACTCCACTCGATCAACACTCACTCACTCACAATCATAGATGAGATAATAGATTCACCATTGTTACACTCGGGTTGAGTGATTTAGCCGTTCTATATTGTGAGATTTGCTTTATACAGTGTTATGAGGGTTTCTTAATATTCATTTCATATGGGTGCTGCTGTCACTTTCAGGTTCTACTAATTAGTGTTGGGATGATCGGTCGGATAGGACTAATCTCATTGTTGTCCAGATTGAGGCATCAGGGATTGATGGAGACACTCCGACCAGGTTGCACTGCTGCGCTACTCTTAGTGGGATCTTCATATGGAAAATAGTTTGTCTCCCTTTTTAAAATATTGTAATAGCTTTAGTTCATTTTGAATTGTACAGTGTTGTCCAATGGCTAATTCTATACACATATTGCTATTTGTTTTGTTACCCTAAGCCTACGAGGTGTGTAGGGATTTGTTATTTTGGCTAGGATATTATGCATCTACAATTTGGGTTGGCTGTTTTGTAAGGTTATTGTTGTTTTGACATGTCTGTTGCTGTGTTGGAACATCCAGAATTGCCTAGGCAGAGGTCAAATTGCAGGCACAAGATTTGTGGTGGTTAGTTGTTATATGGGTTCCCTCTCTTGTTCATCTCCCCTATTTCATGTGTAGATATGGTTGGTGGACAGGGCTTTTGGGTCCCTGTTTTGTAGTTTTGTCTATTTGTCCGTTTTTTTGCTAGTTTTGTTGTCTTTTTTTTTTTTTCCTTCGGTGTCTCTGTTTAGTTGTGCTAGGACTTGGGGCTTGCCCCTTGGAATTTTGTAAATTCTTTGTTTTAATTTATGACTTATTCACCCAAAAAAATAAGAAGAAAATCAAAGGGTATTCAAATTCACCCATTTGGATTTGACAATTGAACACTTAAAAGATTTAGAAAACCTTCAACGGGGTGCTTAAGTTAAATGAATCTGGTTAACCTAAAATTACTCAATAAATTCTCTTTCTTAGAGGCTAAGCAAGAATAGTTTGAGGTAAAATTGACCAATTAAGCTAATGAAACAATTAGTGGCCTAAGCTAATTTGTTCCTAAAACAAAAGAGAGAAGGACGGAGAAAGATGGAGAAGGTTAGAGATAAACTTTCTTCTTGAGAGTTAGAAGAGAAAGTTGGAGAAAAGAAAGAGAAATAGGAAGAAAATGAAAGGGAATTCAAATTAATCCTTTTGGATTTGAGAATTGAATACTTAGTTGATTTAGAAAACCTAAAATGAGGTGCTTACGTTAGACTACTATCGTTAAGCTACAATTGTTTAGTAAATTCTCTTTCTTGGAGGCTAAGCAAGATTAGTTTGTGTTAAAGTTAGCCAATTCAGCTAATGAAATAATTAGTGGCCTAAGCCAATTTGTTCTTAGAACAAAAGAGAGAATGATGGAGAAGGAAGGAGAAGGGCAGAGAGAAACTTTCATCTTGAAAACTAGAAGAGAAAGTTAGAGAAAAGAAAGAGTAATAGGAAGCAAATCAATGGGAATTCAAATTCATACTTTTGGACTTGAGAATTGAACACTTAGTTAATTTAGAAAACCCAAAATGAGGTGCTTAATTTAAACTAATATCGTTAAGCTACATTTTAGTCAGTAAATTCTCTTTCTTAGAGGCTACGCAAGATTAGTTTTAGTTAAACTTGGCCAATTAAGCTAATGAAAAATTAGTGGCCTGAGATAATTAGTTTCTTGAACAAAAGAGAGAAGGATGGAAAAGGTTAGAAAGAAACTTTCTTCTTGAGAGATAAAAGAGAAAGTTAGAGAAAAGAAAGAGAAATAGGAAGAAAATCAAAGGGAAATCAAATTCATCCTTTTTGATTTGAGAATTGAACACTTAAGAGTTTAGAAATCGTTTAATGAGGTGCTTAAGTTAAACTAATATCATTAAGCCACAATTACACTGTAAATTCTATTTTTTAGAGGCTAAGCAAGATTAGTTTGAGTTAAACTTGGCCAATTAAGCTAATGAGATAATTAGTGGCCTAAACTAATATGTTCCTAGAACAAAAGAGAGAATGATGGAGAAGGACAGAGAAGGCTATATAGAAACTTTTTTCTTGGGTGCATTAAGAGAAATAGGAAGAAAATCAAAAGAAATTCAAATTCATCATTTTAGTTTTGAGAATTGAACACTTAGTTGATTTGGAAAACCTAAAATGAGGTACTTAAGTTAAACTAATATCGTCAAGCTACAATTACTCAAAAAAATCTCCTTCTTGGAAGCTAAGCAAGATTAGTTTGAGTCAAACTTGGCCAACTAAGCTAATGAAACAATTCGTGGCCCAAGCTAACTAGTTCCTATAACAAAAGAGAGATGGATGGAGAACAATGGAGAAGGTTAGAATTTTTTTTCTTTAGAGCTAGAAGAGAAAGTTAGAGAAAAGAAAGAGAAATAGGAAGAAAAATCTAAGGGAATTAAAATTCATACTTTTTTGGATTTGAGAATTGAACACTTAGTTTATTCCAATAACGTAAAATGAGGTGCTTAAGTTAAACTAATATCGTTAAGTTATAATAACTTTGTAAATTCTCTTTCTTAGAAGCTACGCAAGATTAGTTTTAGTTAAACTTGGCCAATAAAACTAATGAAAGAATTAGTAACCTAAGCTAATTAGTTCCTAGAACAAAAGAGAGAAGGGTAGAGAAGGACAGAGAAGGTTAGAAAGAAACTTTCTTCTTTAGAGCTAGAAGAGAAAGCTCAAGAAAAGAATGAGAGATTGGAAGAAAATCAAAAGGAATTCGAATTCATCCTTTTGGATTTGAGAATTGAACACCTAAGAGAGTTAGAAAACCTTCAAGGAGGTGCTGAAGTTAAACTAATGTCGTTAAGCAACAATTACTTAGTAAATCTCTTTCTTAGAGGCTAAGCAAGATTAGTTTGAGTTAAACTTGGCCAATTAAGCTAATGAAAAAATTACTGGCCTAAGCTAAGTTGTTCCTAGAACAAAAGAGAGAAGGACGGGAAATGTTAGAGGGAAACTTTCTTCTTGAGAGCTAGATTTAGGAGATTTTGCAGTGTTCTTTTGAGTTGTCCAATCTGGCATCTTCTTTGCTGGTTTGGGGGATGTTCTTGTGTGACTAAGTGGATTTTTCGGCCAGGTGTAATAGTGTTCATGGTTGTGTCATCACCTCCATGTTGTCGTCGTCGGCTTCCGACCTCAGCTTATAGGGAGATGGGATGGTTTTCAGTCCAGCAACGATGTGGTATTTGATTGGGCTTTGTTTTCTGATTAACCTCTCTTTCTTGTTCTAGAGAGAGAATGATGATGTTAATAGGTGTGAGACCTGGGCTGCAAAGCTCTGGTTGATGAGCCCTTTTGGTTAGCTTCTTTACCCAAAATCTGTGGGTCGTCTCCATACGATGCCGGAGCGTCCACTGAGGTCTAGTGTGATAACCCTGTCCCTTATTATGTTAATTGGTCCTTAATACGAATGCGATTATGTGTCTAGTATGATTCTGTGTGCCAATTACGTGAATATATGTGGTTTTGAATTTCTATCTGTTCACCGTAGGAATATCTGTTTGATTGTCTGCTTCGGAAATTAAATTGAAGGCCTTATCGGCCACAGAACCCGAAATTGATTACGCCATTGTGATTAGCATAATTTTTAGAGCCTACGGTGAAATTTAATTTGGAAATTGATTCGGATCAAGTTAAATTGAATTAATTAATTATAAAGTGCTCAATTGTCTATTATTAAATTAATGTGACTTAGTAGGGCACTATGTACTCAAACATCCTCCTTGTTATTCTACTTGGCTGATTCTAACTCAAAAAAAGAGAGAGGGGTTGGCTAGAGGGAGAGAAAGAAGGAGAGTTGGGTGTTTGGCTTAATTTTGTGAAGATTAGAGGATTAAACTCAAGATTTTGCCATAGATTGGGAGAATTAAACCTCTAGGTAAGTGAGTGCATGAATTGTAATTAGTAATTTTAGAGTGAGAAGCTCCAGCATCTCTCTAGAAACGGTTGTTTCTAGGGTTTCAATTCCTCATTGAATACGATGTTAGGAGTTAATGCTTTGCTTTGTTCCGAGAGTCGATTGAGTTTAAAAGAGAGTGATTCAATAGGGGAAGGTTCAAAGGTGAATAACCTGAGTGATAACGTAGGGTTTGTGAGCAACAAATTCGAAGTTTTGAGCGATACACTAATGGATCCAAATGATGAGCGAAGCGTAGGTGAAACTCTGAATTCAGGGAAGATCGATGACGCTGGGGGTGTGGTGAAAACCCTAAACCTAACAGATCGTAGAACTCCATTGACGGATTCAGATTTCCAGAGAGTTGCTGACCGATTGGCGAGGTTGAAAGCTCCTTCTCCGTCAATCTTGATACCGAGTAACCTAGATGATTCTCTATTGACTTCTCGATGGTCGGATCGTACGGAAGAGGACACACCGATGTTCCAGAATCTCCCAGATAGTATATTGGTGGCTCGAAACAGACATGAAGCCAAGGGCCATGGAGAATCCAAGTCAGATCTACCCATAGAAAAGGAGTCAGATGTAAATCTAGACCCTGCAGAAGTGGTACAAGATACTATAGACCCTCATATTCCGAGTTTCAGCGAGGAAGGAGGACGTGAGGAGATGCACTCTCGAAGGGGGGGGGGAACTCTAACTTCAGAGGAGGCAGAGGAGGTAGAGGTCAAGGGGGTGGTAGAGGTCAAGGCAATACACGAACCTGGGCAGATGTGGCTGCCTCATCTAATCGATCTAGCGTCCCTCTCAGGTTTGTGCCTCCTAATCGAAGTGAGGGCTATGTCACTGTGAACTTACCCCCACGTCCTAACCCTTTAGAAAAATGGGATTCGTGTTTGGTTGGGTACTTTCTGGATAAAGGGGTGTCCTATAATTATTTGAGAAATAGTGCCTTTGGTCTATGGAAAAATAAGGGTTTGAAAGAGGTTTTAGCCAATGGGAAAGGGTTCAGTTTCTTTATTTTTGATAACCCAGAATGTTGTACCTCAGTTCTTGAGGGAGGGCCTTGGTATATTGGAGGTTTTAACCTTTTCTTGAAAAAATGGACCCGTATGATGAAATTGTCTAAGGAAAAGGCTACCAAGGTCCCTGTGTGGGCTAAGTTCTTCAATGTCCCATTTGAATACTGGGATAGTGATGGATTAAGTCGCATTGCTAGTGCTGTAGGTATTCCTTTGTTCATGGACCAACTTACGGAACAGGGTAGTAGGGTGTCCTTTGCTAGGGTGTGTGTTGAGGTAGAAGCAGCATCTACCTTACCTGCTATGTTTAAGGTGGACTGTGAAGGAGTAGATGCCATAGTCAAGGTTGAATATCAAGGTTTACCCCCAAAATGTGAGCACTGCATAGCCTTTGGGCATGATACAGCTAGATGTGTAAAAACTCAGGTTGCAGCTCTAATCAACATCCAAAAGGAAGTACAAAACCACCCTGACCCTGGTTGGGAAACTGTTATGGCCAAGGGCAAGGGGAAAGTGGGTGTTCCAGATACATCTACTGAGACAGCAAACAATGAGGAGCCAAAGGAGGATGGCTTGCAACAACCTGAGGAAGAGCAGGGCCAACCAGAAATGCAAGTTCAGGTGGAGACCGCAGAGGCATTACCTGTTCAAACTCACAGGAAAGTGCTGAATCTAATAGAGGGTGAGTCACAGGATGATAATATGGATGGTCTGGTGGCCCTTCAGAAGGAACTGGTGGAAATAACAAGTTTGGTTCTCCCTCATGATACAGAATTGCTGGCCAAAGTGGAAAACCTTGTGGAATCTACTCCTGGCAAAGCTCAAACTAGCAAGCAAGCCCAAGCAGGCTCAAGTGCAAAAGGTAACTCCTCTGGCAAGGGCAACAAAAGCCAGAGGAAGAAGCGCAGGTAATCCCAGTTTTATCTGGTTTGTGGGTTTTGAATTTTTTTGCTATTTCCAATGTCTTTAAAAATTGCATCTTGGAATGTTAGAGGATTTAATAATCCTCACAGACATAAAGAAGTTAGAAAATTTTTGTTGCATGAAGACATTAAAATTTTGGGCATTTTGGAAACTAAAATAAAAGCTTTGAATGAACAACAGATTTTTTCGTCTGGTGTCAACAATTGGCCTTTTTTGACGAACTCACAACCATCTAAAACTGGGCGGATTTGTGTTTGCTGGGACCCAGCTTTTTGTAAAGTTCAAAAGTTACATGACTCTGATCAGTATATTTTTTGTGAAGTGTATGATTTAACTACGGATTATATGTTCAGAGTCTGTTTTGTTTATGCTGAGAATAAACATGAAGTTAGGAAAGATTTTTTTGAGTACATGGTTAATATCTCCCAAGCTCAGTCCAATACTCCTCTTGTAATTTTAGGAGACTTTAATGCTATTAGATTTCCTTATGAAAAATCTGGGGGCTCTGTTAGTTGGTCTAAGGATAAAGAGGAGTTCAATTCCCATATTTTGCAAGCTGAGCTGGTTGATCTCTCCTATGGAGGTTGCCAATTCACTAGGGCAAATAAGAGAACTGATGGGGATTATATTGCTTCCAAGATTGATCGGGTGCTGGTAAATGAGGCTTGGCTTGATGCATACCCTGCCTCATTTGCTACCTTTCTTCCTTCTGGCATATCTGATCACTCCCCTGCTGTGATGCATATCTCTGATAAGGTGACTTCTTTTAAGAAACCTTTCAAATATTTTGACTTTTGGGTTGACCATGAGGATTTCTGCCCTGTGGTTTCTAAAATTTGGTATCAGTATATTCAAGGTGTTCCTATGTTTAGAGTGTGTCAGAAATTGAAAAATCTGAAACCTGCACTGAAGGCTTTGAATAAGAAAGACTTTAGTGACATTACTACTAGAGTCCACACTTCGAGATCTGAGCTCCTCTCTGCTCAATGTAAGTTGGACAAGGATCCTAGTAATGTTTCTCTGCAAAAACTTGAGAGAACCATCTATAAAAAGCATGTTGATCTTCTGGCTGTTGAGAAGAGTCTGGCCCACTAGAAATCTAGAGTCCAGTGGCTTAGTCAGGGTGATAGCAATAGCAGGTTTTTCTTCAAAACCATTAAGGGTAACATCAATAGGGGTAAAATCTTAAACCTGGAGATGATGGATGGCCACAAATCTTCAAAACCTGAGGACATTCACACTGCTTTTATAGATTTTTTCTCTGGTTTATTTGGTACCCCTATTGATGACCACTATAATGGGTTTGATAGAATCCAGTCTCTTGTTAAGTCTAAAATATCTTCTGACCAATCACTATTGCTTGCTTGCCCTGTGACTGATAAAGAGATTAAGGACACTTTTTGGTCTCTTAAAGCCAATAAGGCCCCTGGCCCTGATGGCTTCTCTGTTGGTTTTTTCAACAGTTCTTGGAATATTGTGGGGAGAGAGGTCACTCAAGCTGTTAGAACCTTTTTTTGAATCTGGTAGGCTTCTATCCGAAGTCAATAGTACCATTATTGCTCTCATCCCTAAGGTCCCCAATCCTATTAAAGTGGGTGACTTTAGACCCATCTCTTGTTGTAACACTATTTACAAATGCATTGCCAAGATCATTGCTAACAGGATTAAAACTGTTCTCCCTGATCTTGTTGATCCCGTTCAGTCAGCGTTTGTTCAAGGTAGGAGAATATCTGACAATATTTTCCTATCTCAAGAGCTTATAAGAGGGTACCATAGGAAGTCCCCTACCCCGAAGTGTGCTATGAAAGTGGATATCATGAAAGCCTATGATAGTGTGAGGTGGGAATTTATTATTGATATACTTAAGGCTATGGCCTTTCCTTCTGTCATGGTTTCTTGGATCCAGGCTTGCATTACTAGTCCCTCCTTTTCTATTTGCATCAACGGGAGTCTCCACGGCTACTTCAAAGGGGCTAGAGGTTTGCGACAAGGTGATCCTTTGTCCCCTTATTTCTTTGTTTTAGCTATGGAAATTCTTGCTAAAATTTTGGCTGAGAAGTCCATGCAACCGTTGTTTAAGTTCCATTGGAGATGCGAGAAGACTAAGATTATAAATCTTTGTTTTGCTGATGATCTCATGATTTTTAGCAAAGGTGATGTGCCTACGGTTAAACTTATTATGGAAGGCCTTGAGGAATTTTCTAACCTCTCGGGCCTTACCCCTAATCCCAGCAAGAGTAACATCTACTTTTCTGGATGTGAGATGAGGCTGCGTACTTCCATTCTTGGTATTGCTAAATTCAAAGAGGGCACACTCCCTGTTAAATATCTTGGTGTTCCCCTTATCACTACCAAATTGCGGGCCACTGATTGTGGCCCCCTCATTGATAGGATCACCAAAAGAGTGAAGAATTGGACTAATAGAGCTTTGTCCTATGCGGGGAGGAGCCAGCTAATTCAATCCATCCTTTTTTCCATGCAAGTTTACTGGTCATCCTTGTTTATCCTCCCTAAGAAGGTTATCAGGGAGATTGAAAGTATTCTTAGAGCTTTTCTCTGGTCTGGCAGTGAGCTCAAAACTCACAGTGCCAAGATTGCTTGGGATTTTGTGTGTGCCCCTAAGAATGAGGGGGGTCTTGGGTTTAAATCTCTTGATATTTGGAATAGAGCTGCTATAGCAAAGCATGTCTGGTTCCTTTTTTCTGGTGGTGAGAAGTCTATGTGGTGCCAGTGGGTTAAATCCTATTTGCTCAAGGGTAGAAGTTTTTGGAGAGTCAAAATCCCCCCTGACCCCTCCTGGGTTTGGAGGAAAATATTGTCTCTTAGGGACTGGATGTATCCTCTAATTACTCACCAAATTGGTAGTGGGGATTCTACCTTCCTTTGGTATGACAATTGGCACCCACTTGGTCCTCTATGGAATAAGTTTGGGGACAGAATTATGTATGATTCTTGCCTTAATAGTGAAGCCAAAGTTAGTCAAATCATTGATGGTCATTCTTGGAAATGGCCTATTCCTAACTCTTGGGAAATTCAGGAACTGATCTCATCAACTCCTGAATGCTGCAAACCTAACCCATCCAAGTGTGACCAAGTTATCTGGAAACTTACTACTGATGGTCAGTTTTCCATTCACTCAGCTTGGAACCATTGGAGGCATAGTTTTGATAGAGTGACTTGGCATAAACTCCTTTGGGGCCCTCATAGGATTCCTAAAGTTAGTTTCATTGTCTGGGTAGCCATCCATAACAGATTGTATACTGGTGATAGGTTACTTCTGTTTGGTTTAGCTCCTCATTCTCAATGCCCTTTATGCCTTGACCCTGGGGAAAGTCATTCCCATCTCTTTTTTAAGTGCAATTTTACCAATAGAGTTTGGGGGGCTATTGAAGTCAAATGCAACATAAAGTGGCCTGTTTTAGATTGGCCTGATACTGTTATATATGCCTCGAAGGAGGCCAAGGGTAAATCTTTGAGGGCTTATATTCTTAGCAATGCTTTCTTGTGTTCTATTTACCACATCTGGATTGAGAGAAATAATCGTGTTTTTAACAAAGAATTTAAGCCTGAAGAGGTGGTTATTAAATCTGTCATCCAGATGGTGAGAAATAGAATGCTGTCCATTAAGAATTTACCCAACTCTGCTAGTGACGGCTGGTTTCTTGCCCAATGGAATCTACCAACAACAATATTGAAGCCCCATATTATCAGATATGGGAGGGCTGCTGAGTGATGTGAGTTCACAATATGTGGGTTGAGTTTGGTGAGCAATATAGTGTGTTTTTCTTAATGGTTTGGTTTTGTGCAGGTTCTGTTCGGGGTTCAGTGTGGATATGTATCTGAGGGTTGAGTGATGAGAGGATTTACAAATTATTCACTTCACATGTGGGTTGAGTGTATTCAGACACCATATTTTTTGCTAATGTTAATATATATTGTATCTCTTTATATGCAGGGTAAGGAAGCACAAGTTGAGTGGTGTGAGCCCCTAAAGTGTGGGTTGAGTGGAGTGAGATCCTATATTGAGGGCACTGTTTCTATAGATAATTCTAGTAGTTTGTATCTTGTTTGCTGGAGGTACTTACTCATGGCTGTTCTTACAGGGTATACTACAATGTATGAGCAGGTCTTGGGGGGCATGGGTCGGCAGTGGTGTCAAGTATTTGGGGACTGTAGCTGGGTTGCTTCGAAGGCTCCTGGCTATTCGGAGAGGATCATCTCTACCTCTCTTGGTGACTGTTGTTCTGTTGGCACTAAGGTGTTTAGTAGCTCGCATGCTAGAGGTTACTGCTTGGTGTTAATGGCTGCTTGTAGCGCCTTTGTGGACACTTGTCTTTCTTTAATTCATATTCCTGTAGTGAAGTTTTATGTTTGGATATTAGACAGTTTTGATGTGATGTTACTTTTTTTTTTGGCCTATCTGTGCGGGATGTGCATGGTTTTAGTTTTGTGTTTGCTTCTGGTTATGTCGTGTGTGTGGACTGGTTTTTTTGGTTCAGCTTTGGGTTATCGCTTGGATGTGTTCATGGACCTCATTCGCATGTATGCGGCTTATGCACATATCCTTTTGGGTTTATGTCCTTTCACGTAATGTTTTTCTTTATTTCTTTTATTTTTGGTAGCCGTTTGTGATCCTTGTTAATTGGGATGGTGTTTTCGGGTTTTTCTTTGTTTGTATAGTTTTCTGTTAGGTCCTGAGGTATGCCCTTTGTAGCTGTGTAGTTCTCTGTTTTTTTATCTTATGTCTTATTCACCCAAAAAAAAAAAGTAATTAGTAATTTTGTGAATTGAAGGTTGAAAAATGATTAAGAACATGAATTAAATTGTTTAGGAGGAGATTGAGTTGTGTGTGTTGAATTTAAAGTCAATAGATGCATGCATGTAGGAAATCACTATGAATCTCCATATTTGAACACAATGTGTATAATCTATGTTGAATCTTGTTTGAAATCCATGTATTTGATCATCTCTTCACCAATTAAGTTGATATGAATGAATATTTCTCACATGCAAGAGTAGATCATGGAGGTATGAGCTTTGCATGTTTGAATTTGATGTGTTGGTGATGAGTTTGGGTTAATTTGAGGCATGCATGTAAGTAATTCAAGAAATTGAGCTTCATTGTGTTGTAATTTGGTGTTGGTATCATGTTAGTATATGTATATGTGAAATTTGAGCCATGACATGCAAGAAATGTTGGTTAGAGTGTTGAATTCGAGCTCAAGAACCATTCTGGAAAACCCAGAATTTTTGATGTCTGCTTGAGCGGGGGAACCGCCGCTCGAGCGGGGATTTCGAGCTCCCAGTATTTTCTTGCAAGCATGGTGTCCGCTCGAGCGGGGAAGTTCACGCTCGAGCGGGGATCTATGTAGGATGAACTTCCGCTCGAGTGTCCGAGTTCACGCTCAAGCGTAAAAATGATACAACCAGCACTTTTGCAGACCTAATGGATCCGCTCGAGCGGGGACCCTGTTTTCTGAAATTTTGAAAGTGTATTCTGTGTTTTGTTTTCCGTTCTCTTTCATTTGCAAGCACTCTTAGGCATGCATTAAGCATTGTAATTGAGTTAAAGAGATAAGAATGAAGCCTAAAGAGGAATATGTGAATTAAAGAACGAATTGAATCGTTTGTGATCCATATGTGCTATATGATGTGTAGGGTCGAGCTCCAGGGCAAACCAACCAACCGATCATTGTGAGTAATATCTTAACAGAGATATCTGAAATATGTTGTTGTCCAATTGCTTACTTCTATGTAAGTTTCATAAGTTCATTGATTCGATTGGTGGACAATGTTTGCTATACCAAATGAGTGGGCCAGAGGCCAGTCTGATCTGAATAATGGAATGAATGGGCCAGAGGCTGTTTTGACATGAACGAATGGGCCAGAGGCCGTTTTGACATGAGTGAATGGGCCAAAGGCCATTTTGGTATGAATGAATGGGCCAGAGGCCGTTTTGGTATGAATGGATGGGCCAGGGGCCGTTTTGACATGAATGAATGGGCCAAAGGCCGTTTCGACGACGTGAACGAATGAATGGGCCAAAGGCCATTTTGTCATCTAAATGGGCCAAAGGCCGTTTTGACACAAATGAAAGTTTGAATGGGCCAAAGGCCAGTTTGTTTGGAACTGCAGTCACTTGACCTAAACTGTGTATATATGTTAAATAAAAATATGAATTGGGCCTAAGGCCGTTTGAAGCATGTTGTTCTACATTTCGTCTGTATAGCTTCTTTAATTGATATTATTCACTGGGCTTTCGCTCACGCTCATTCATGTGTTTGTAGGAGAGCCAAGAGAAGTCCAAGCCCAGCCCCAGTGAAGCCTATGTGGAACAACAAAGGTTTTGGGAGAGTCAGCCCTTGTGTCTCACGCACGAGACCTGTCTTTGCCCTTTTGTTATGTATTGATATTCTGTCATGTGGGCGAAGTCTTTGAATATGTTGTATATAGTTTTGTTGACTGACTTAGACTTATATGATCCTGTATGTACAGAGCTTTGTGCAGAAACTGTCCTTCCTCTGCACTATCTATCAGATTTGGATTGAGAGGAATAGGAGGATTTTTAGCAAGGACTTCAAACCTGAAGAAATTGTTACTAATCTTATTGTTCAAATGGTTAGAGGTAGGATGCTTTCAATGAATAATCTGATTAACTCTGCAGGTGATGCTTGGTATTTGGCTCAATGGAACTTACCTTCAACTATAATGAAGTTGCCCCAGGTTAACAATGCTGGGGGCAGATTGAGTGTGGAAAGTGTACCTATACTGAGGGTTGAGTGAGGGTGAGCATATATCGAGGGTTTTCTAATGTGGGTGCTCTTTTTGCAGATGGTTGCTATGGATGGTTGTTTCAAAAAGATGTTGTTTCTATACGGTAATAGCATGTTCGGGCACTGTCATGTGTGGGTCGAGTGCTGTGAGCCTAGATATATTATTCCAAAATTGTGGGCTGAGGGATGTGAGGTTGCTCATAATGTTATTACTAACAGCTATTATATATTATAATTTTTATGTGCAGGTTAAAGAAGCTCTTATGCACAGCAGTGATGGGGAGAGGTGTGGGCCTAGTGAAGTGAGAACCTATAATGAGTGGAGTGTTATTATTAGATATGGGTCGAGTGATGGGAGGTCTCACATTCTTAGTATGATATTCCTTCTTCTCTATGATAGCATATGTAATCTTGGCACTTATTTTCTTACTTCTCTATGGGCAGGTGACTGTGAAACCTATATGGTGGTCTGGTGGTGGCTGCAATTTGCGCCCGTATGGGCAGATGCACTCGGTTTGGGGATGCTCTTTGGCAATGGCAGCAAGTTGCGCCTTGTCTAGACATTTCAAAGGGTCTGTAAGTTGTTTTACTTTCGGGTTGTATATTTTCTTTTCTGGTTTGTTGATTTTCGCCTGGGTATTGTATATATTTCCCCTCTTTGGGTTGTATGTATTTCTTGTTGGACATGTTGGAGTCTTAAATCTGGGTTGGACTATAGGTCTGTCACGATGGTTGTAGTGCTTTTACCGTCTCAGTGCAACTTTTGGGCTGGTAAAGATCTTGTACAAGACCCCTATCTTTTTGGGACATGGTTCTTGAACAAGTTATATGGTTTGCTCGGCTGGCATGATTGTTCGGGTTCTTAATTTTGGTTATGGCAGGTCTTTAGTGTGTTGGTAGTTGTATTGTCTACCTTTTTATTTTTTTTCTTGTGTTGTTTGGTGTTTCTGTTGCGTTGTTGTAGTTTGTGGAAGGGCCTGGGGTATGCCCCTCGTATTCGTGTAAATCTTTCTGTTTTATTTTATTTCTTATTCACCAAAAAAAAAAAAAGAGAACTTTCTGAGTAATTTTAGCTTAACGATATGAGTTTAACTTAAGCACCTCATTTATGGCCTTCTAAATCACATAAGTGTTCAATTCTCAAGTCCGAAAGGATGAATTTGTATTTCCTTTGATTTTCATCCTATTTCTCTTTCTTTTCTCTAACTTTCTCTCTTCTAGCACTCAAGAAGAATGTTTCCCTCTAACTTCCTTTTTCGTTCTCCATCACCAATTGTTTCATTAGCATAATTGGCCAAGTATAACTCAAACTAACCTTGCTTAGCCCCTAAGAAAGAGAATTTTCTCAGTAACTTTAGCTTAACGATATGAGTTTAACCTAAGCACCTCATTTAAGATTTTCTAATTCACCTAAGTGTTCAATTCGCAAGTCCAAAAGGATGAATTTGAATTTCCTTTGATTTTCTTCCTATTTCTCTTTCTTTTCTGCAACTTTCTCTTCTAGCTCTGAAGCAAAATCTTTCTCTCTAGCTTTCTCCGCCGTTCTCCATCCTTCCCTATTTTGTTCTACGAACTAATTAGCTTAGGCCAGCAATTGTTTCATTAGCTTAAGTGGCCAAAGTTTAACTCAAAGAAAGATAATTTTCTGAGTAATTTTAGCTTAACCATAAGAGCTTAACTTATGCACCTCATTTAAGGTTTTCAAAATCGCCTAAGTGTTCAATTCTCAACTCCAAAAGGATGAATTTGAATTCCCTTTGTTTTTCTTCGTCCTTCTCTTTCATTTCTCTAACTTTCTTTTCTAGCTCTCAAGAAGAACCTTTCTCTCGAACTTAACCATACTTGTTCTTAAGTGGCCAAGTTTAATTCAACACCTTATTTAAGGTGTTGTAAATCACCTAATTGTTCAACTCACCAGTCCAAAAGGATGAATTTGAATTCATTTCGATTTTATTCCTATTTCTCTTTCTTTTGTATAACTTTCTCCTCTAGCTCTCAAGGAAAATGTTTCTCTCTTTCTCTGCCGTTCTCCATCCTTCTCTGTTTTGTTCTACGAACTAGTTAGCTTAGGCCACCAATTGTTTCATTAGCTTAAGTGGCCAAGTTTAACTCAAACTAACCATGCTTAGCCACTAAGAAAGGGAATTGTCAGAGCAACTGTAGCTTAACGATATTAATTTGACTTAAGCATCTCATTTAAGGTTTTCTAAATCACCTAAGTGTTCAATTCTCAAGTCCAAAAGGATGAATTTGAATTTCCTTTGATTTTCTTCCTACTTCTCTTTCTTTTCTTTTTGGGTGGGTAAGTCATAAATTAAAGACAAAAAATTACACATTTACAAGGGGCATACCCCAGGTAAGACAACATGATCTCGTGCCCCAAAGAAGGGGTAACTAAAACAGAAAATAAAAATTAAATAAAAACTCAAAATTGCGCCCATATGTCATTTTTGTCCCCAAATAACCCCTATCATCAAAGATAACAGAAGGAAACTTGGGGAAGATATATGGGCAAAATAGCAACAAAAAAAAAAAACTAATTAAAACATTGCCCGCGAATGAACAAAAACTACCACCAAAAAACTGGGCCAAAAAACAAATGGGCCCCACAAAAACAACCCACTATTTTAACTAGAAAAAAACCCAAAACATTGTGGCCCATTAAAACCGTGGGCCCAACACTAAAGTAGACATACAGCAGCCACAATGCTAGAGATAGCAGACGCGGAGCCCACCTAACATCAGCCCAAACCCGAAATTATACAGCAAATAGACATACTTCTCTTTCTTTTCTCTTCTGGCCCTCAGAAAGAATGTTTCTCTCGAACTTTCTCCGTCGTTCTCCATCATTTTCTATTTTGTTCTACTAACTAAGTAGTAGCATAGGCCACCGATTGTTTCATTACCTTAAGTGACCAAGTTTATCTCAAACCAACCTTGCTTAGCCTCTAAGAAAGAGAATTTTTTGAGCAACTGTACCTTAACGATATTAATATAACTTAAGCATCTAAGGTTTTCTAAATCACCTAAGTGTTCAACTCGCAAGTCCAAACGGGTGAAGTTGCATTCCCTTTCCTATTTCTCTTTCTTTTCTCTAACTTAGTCTTCTAGCTCTCAAAAAGAATGTTTCTCTCTAACTTTCTCCGTCGTTCTCCATCATTTTCTATTTTGTTCTACTAACTAATTAGTGGGGGACTACAGACCTATCTCCTGTTGCAATACGATCTATAAGTGCATTGCCAGGATCATTGCTAACAGAATTGAAGTTGTCCTCCCTGACCTCATTGATCCAGTCCAATCTGCTTTTGTTCATGGGAGAAGAATCTCTGACAATATCTTCTTGTCTCAAGAGATTATGAGAGGTTATCACAAGAACTCACCTGTGCCTAAGTGTGCTATGAAAGTGGATATTATGAAAGCTTATGATACAGTTAGGTGGGAATTCATCATTGATGTTCTTATTGCTATGGGGTTCCCTCAAACTATGGTCTCCTGGATCAAAGCTTGTATGACTAGCCCATCCTTTCTATCTGTATTAATGGGAGCCTTCATGGTTACTTTAAAGGGGCTAGAGGTCTTAGGCAAGGTGATCCGATGTCTCCTTACCTTTTTGTTTTGGCTATGGAGGTCCTTGCTAGGATTTTGGATGAAAAGTCTAAACATCCTCTTTTCAAATTTCACTGGAGATGCGAGAAAACTAGAATTGTTAATTTGTGCTTTGCAGATGATCTTATGATCTTCAGTAAGGGCGATATTAACACTGTTCGGATGATTATGGATGGTTTGGATGAGTTTAGCTCTCTTTCGGGCCTTACTCCTAACCCTAGTAAGAGCAACATATTCTTTTCTGGGTGTAATCAGGAGTTAAGAGAAGGTATTCTTCATATAGCCACTTTCACTGAAGGTGCTCTTCCTGTCAAATACCTTGGTGTGCCCTTTATCACCACCAAGTTAAGAGCCTCTGACTGTACACAACTCGTTGATAGTTGGACCAATAAACTTCTATCTTATGCTGGTAGGGCATAGCTTATCCAGACTATCCTGTTTTCCATGCAAGTTTATTGGTCTTCCTTGTTCATTTTGCCTAAAAAGGTTATTAAGGACATTGAGAGTCTTCTCAGAGCCTTTCTTTGGTCTGGCACGGACCTTAGGAAGCATAGTGCAAAGATTGCTTGGGATAAAGTTTGTGCTCCTAAGAAAGAGGGCGGTCTGGGGTTTAAATCTATTGAGATTTGGAACAAGGCTGCTGTTGCAAAACATGTTTGGTTCCTCTTTTCTGGAGGGGAAAAATCTATGTGGTGCCAATGGGTCAAATCTTATCTTCTTAAGGGGAAATGTTTCTGGAAAATCAAAGTTCCTAATGACCCTTCGTGGGTCTGGAGGAAAATCCTCTCTCTTAGGCCTATCATTTACCCCCTTATCAGGCATAGGATTGGCAATGGTCAGAATACCTTTTTATGGTATGATAATTGGCATCACCTGGGCCCCCTTTGGGACAGGTATGGTGACAGAATTATGTATGACTCTGGTCTCAATGGGGATTCCAAAGTCAGTCAGATCATTGTTAGGGGCTCCTGGCATTGGCCTTTTCCCAACTCTTGGGACCTAAGGGAACTTACCTCTCAAACCCCTAACAATTGTTCTCCTAACCCCTTGGAAAGTGATAAAGCTATTTGGTCCTTAAATCCAGATGGTGAATTCACTATTAAATCTGCATGGGAGTTATGGAGAGAGAAACAGATATTGTTCCTTGGTATAAGTTGGTTGGGGCCAACCTAACATTCCCAAAGTCAGTTTTGTTGTTTGGATGGCTATTTATGGTAGGTTGAATACAAGTGATAGACTTCAACTATTTGGCATTTCTTCTTTATCAACTTGTCCCTTCTGCCTTGATTGTGATGAAAGTCATTCTCATCTCTATTTTGAGTGCACTTTCACTTACAGAATTTGGTATACTGTGCAAGCTAAATGCAATGTTCAGTGGAATAATGTGCCTTGGCCTGAAATTGCTACTACTGTCCACAGTGAGAGTAAAGGGAAATCTCTGAAATCTATTATCATTAGGCTCTCCTTTCTCTGCACTGTGTACAATATTTGGCTGGAAAGGAATAATAGAATTTTTAACAAAGAAACCAAACCTGTTGAGATCATTCTTAAATCAATTGTGCTGATGGTGAGAAGTAGACTGCTGTCTATTGTCAACATTCCTAGAACAACAGGTGATGATTGGTTCCTTTCGCACTGGAACCTTCCTCACTCCATTATGAAGCCCCATCTTTGCAGTGGTGGGAGGGCTGTTGAGTGATGTGAGTTTAGTAAACTGAGAGTTGAGTGATGGTAAGCATGATATTGAGTGTTTATCTAATTATTTGTTGCGTGTGTAGGTGTGTCATTATAAAGCCTGTTAATACATGTGGGTTGAGTGTGGTGAGACAGATAGTTACTATTTCATTGAACACTTGTGGGTCGAGTGAAATTAGTCTCTATATGTTTTACAAACTAACCATTATATATATTGTAAATTTTTATGTGCAGGCTAAGGAAGCTTTTTCCGAGTGTGGTGAGATCTTACATAGTGGGTTGAGTGTTGTGAGCTCATATAATGTGATAGCAGCACACCTTTTCTTGGCCTTTCTGGACTTCTTCTTTAATGGTTTCAATGTATATTTGTTATCCTGGCAGGTCTTTCTACTACGTCTAGGACAAGTACCTCTTCAGTGCTTAGCCAAGGACTGCTATCTTAAGCTGCAGTTGGATACTTCGAAGTTGGCTAGTAGGAGGAATGGTTCTATGGGAGTGGCAGCTGCATGCGCCGCCCAGAAATTTCAGGATGTTCACAAGCCGTCTTTCATTTCTTTTTGCTTAAATCATGATGTAAATACATATGGATTTTTGCCTACCCTAGTGGGGTGTACTAGGGATATTGTTTTGTTTAACTTTACTAGTTGGTGGATGCATGTTCTTGTTTGCTGGTATATACTCCAGTGCATGCTAGACTTTCAACCACAACCCGTGTGGAGTATTTCCCAAGTCATTGCTGGTTCGGGTAGTGGTGTTTTGGGCTGGATCTTTTGGTTAGTGATGCCTTCGGTACATTGGATGGCTAATCCGTATCTATTATATGTTTACTTTTTAGTTTGAGTTTGTTTTCCGCTTTTGTTCAATTGCTATTTCTCATGGATATAGTGCTTGAACATATTGCGTTTGTTTCAGAGTTTATTTTGGCTTTCTCGTGTATAGCTTTGTAGGCCCCGGGGCATGCCCCTTGTAATCTTGTTCATTCTTCTGTTTTATTTTTATGTCTTATTCACCCAAAAAAAAAAAAAAAAAACAAACAAACAAAAAAAACTAATTAGCATAGGCCCCCGATTGTTTCGTTAGCTTAATTGGCCAAGTTTAACTCAAACTAACCTTGCTTCGCCTCTAACAAAGAGAATTTTTTGAGTAATTTTAGCATAATGATACCTAAGCACCACATTTGCGGCCTTCTAAATCACAAAAGTACTCAATTCTCAAGTCCGAATGGATGAATTTGTATTTCCTTCGATTTTCTTTCTCTTTCTCTTTCTTTTCTCTAACTTTCTCTTCTAGCTCTCAATAAGAACGTTTCTCTCTAATTTTGTCCGTCCTTCTCTATTTTGTTCTAGGAACTAAGTAGCTTAGGCCTCCAATAGTTTCTTTAGCTTAGGTGACCAAATTAAATTCATCACCTTATTTAAGGTTTTCCAAATCACCTAAGGGTTCAACTCTCAAGTCCAAAAGGATGAATTTGAATTCCTTTTGAATTTCTTCCTATTTCTCTTTCTTTTCCACAACTTTCTCCCCTAGCTCTCAAGCAAAATGTTTCTCTCTTTCTCCGTCGTTCTTCACCCATCTATATTTTGTTTTACGAGTTAATTAGCTTACGCCACCAATTGTTTCATTAGCTTAAGTGGCCAAAGTTTAACTCAAACTAACCTTGCATAGCCGCTAAGAAAGAGAATTTTCTGAGTAATTTTACCTTAACGATATTAGTTTAACTTATGCACCTCATTTAAGGTTTTGAAAAACGCCGCAAGTGTTCAATTCTCAAGTCCAAGAGCATGAATTTGAATTCCCTTTGTTTTTCTTCATATTTCTCCTTCGTTTGTGTAACTTCCTCTTCTAGCTCTCAAGAAGAACATTTCTCTCTAACTTAGTCCGCCTTCTCCATCCTCCCCTATTCTGTTCTAGGAACTAATTAGCTAAGGCCACCAATTGTTTCATTAGCTTAACTGGCCAAATTTAACTTAAACTAACCTTGCTTAGCCTCTAATGAAGAGAATTTTCTCAGTAATTGTTGCTTAACGATATTAGTTTGACTTAAGCACCTAATTTAAGGTTTTCTAAATCCCCTAAGTGTTCAATTCTCAAGTCCAAATGGATGAATTTGAATTCCCTTTGATTTTCTGTCTATTTCTCTTTCTTTTCTCTAACTTTCTCTTCTTGCTCTGAAGAAGAATGTTTCTCTCTAACTTTCTCCGTCCTTCTCCGTTTTGTTCTACTAACTAATTAGCTTTATGCCACCAACTGTTTCATTAGTTTAATTGGCAAAGTTTAACTCAAACTAACCTCGCTTAGCCCCTAAGAAAGAGAATTTCCTGAGCAAGTTTAGCTTAACGATATGAGTTTACGTAAGCACCTCATTTAAGGTTTTCTAAATCATCTAAGTGTTCGACTCTCAAGTCCAAAAGGCTGAATCTTAATTCTCTTTGATTTTCTTCATCTTTCTCTTTTTTTCTCTAACTTTCTCCGTCCTTCTCTATTTTGTTCTACGAACTAATTAGGTTAGGCCACCAATTGTTTCGTTAGCTTAACTGGCCAAGTTTTTTTTTTTTTTTTTTTTGGGTGAGTAAGTCATAATTTAAAAACAATGAATATACAAGTTTCCCAGGCACGCCCAACAACAATAATTAAACGATTACAAGACCAACCAAACCCAACCCCGTAAGAGCGGGAGAACAAACAGAAAAAGAACAGAAACCCAATTTTGCCCATATATCATTTATCCCCAAGTAACCCCTACCATCAGAAATAATAGATGGAAACTAGGGGTAGATATATGGGCAAAGATACAAACAGACTCCACAAAGGTAAGAAACAACAAGCAAAACACACAAAACAACAACCCACAAGCTCAATAAACAGATGACCTCTCCCACAAACCCCCAGTCTCTACCACAGATACAGCACATGGAACCCAATAAGCATCCCACTCCTCACTGCCGTGACATCCTAGCCACTTCACTAAAGCAATGACAGAGGAAAAAATCTATCCCATGAGAGATCCAGACAAAGTCACATGAAGTAAGCAAGATTAGTCACCATCATCACTGGTCTTGGGAGTTGAAGTAAACAGACAGTAGCCCCTCAGCAACAAATCCATACACAGTCAATAAACTCCTGAGATCAATCATCACATCCCCCAGTCCCTACCTTGGTAGATCAAAACCTCAAACCCCACGGCAGTGTGCCCTTCACTCCATGTCAGCGTGGTAAGGCGATCAATTAGGACGGGTCACATGAAGACAAGAAGCAACCAGAAAACCGGTAGCTATCCTCGCCGCTCATCTCCCAGTCTCTAACTCAGCTGGTTTGAACCACTATTCCCCAAAGCAGTGACTCCCTAATCACTCTTGGCAGAGATGGCTCAAAATCACCCTCATATCGAGTCACACGAGGATCACACGACCAATCACACAAGAAATCAACTGTAAAAGATCCGCTACCTTGAGGCTAAACAAGATTAATGGGCTCACCCAACATATAAATAAATACAATAATCCCAAAAACTGAGGAGCCCAAATCATAAATTCAATATTCAGCCAAAACCGTAGACCCACCCGGAACCCACTGCGTAATGGTTGAGTATACATCAATGCAAAGCCCACACAAATCAGCCCACGGAAGTCCATACAAAAATTGAAACCCATGGACCATCAAATTCGGCTGCGAAACAGTGGCCCAACTAACAATACACAACAAGCCAAAAAATAACGGGCCCATTTGATCCCACTAGCACATTACTTTTGACTATAATCAAATATAGACATCTATATATATAATATATATAACTATCCAATTTGAAAACCTTTATAAAATAACCACCGTGGGCCCACCCAAAAGTAACCCACGTGACAATCCATAAGACTCCTCCAGCTCACCTTTCCAACTTGAAGTTCCCTCCAAACTGTACACGGCCTTCCACATAACATCAAGTGGGCCCCACGCCGCACTCTTCACAATATACTACCACCAAATTCAACGGCTTCTTCAACAAAGCTGACTTGTGGGCCCAAGAAAAGAACACCCAGCATGCTCAAAAAAGTGAACTCCCACGTCAACCAAATTGTAGGCCACTGTGACTTTCCTGATAGATTTGTAAAATAAATAAATCCCACACGTGGCCCACCAGCATCACCAAGTTTCAAAATGGAGGCAAACTACAAATCAAACCAAAATATATATATATAATATATATAATGGTGATATAGCATTTACCTTCCCAACACCCATCATGCACAGCCTGTATAACGCAGACATGTTATATCACACGGCACAACATACAAAGCCACTCGCCAAGAGAGCGTGCAACTCACCAAGCTTCAACCTCGGCAAGAAGACAGTGACGATACACCCTGGCTACCGCCGAAGCTGATCAGCAACGTCACCGAAAACAACTCCAACAAACCAGCAGCGTGCAACCCATTTCACAAAGTCAACTCCAGCGACTCGCCGACGTCAAACCTGCGAAACCCACCAAGAACAAAACTACACGGACAGAACCAGGTACATATATATATATATAAATATATACAAACCAGAGCACCACCACCAGTCATCATACTCAGAGCTCAAAAATGAAGCTCAAAACCAAACACCACCGGCGACACAACACCACCGACAGCATGAAACAAACTGAGTACACGGAGCAAAACCAGTCATGGCGCCACCCTCAACTGTTGCTCATCAAGACCCAAAATACACAATCAAATGACAAAACCTTTCTCTCTCAAAGACAGTAACGACTTGGAAAGAGAAATAAACAACAAGATAAAGCTCAAAAGCAGAGAACACACCATTGCTGGAAAATAGCCCAAGACACAAAACAGCCGGACCATCACCGCCGGTTTACAACACACAACAGTGACCACCATTACATGCGATTCTCTCTCTCCTACAAAACAAAGTTCGTACTCAGAGACGCAAAGAATCATGAACCCAGCGTTTGGACACTGAACCGTAAATCCAGCGAATGGGCATTGAATCTGCAAAGAACCATAAACAACTGGTTGCCCAGAACACATTCTCCCTCAAGGGAGGGAGAAGATCAGAACCGTACTCCATGGGTAGCAACGGAGGAAGCTTTCTCCCTGGTTTTGGCTTCTTGAGGAAGCTTGAACCTTTTGAACCTTCGTCTTAGCTTCTTGAGGAAGCTTGAACCTTTTGAACCTTCGTTTTAGCTTCTTGAGGAAGCTTGAACCTTTTAAACCTTTGCTCTAGCTTCTCCAAGAAGCTTGGACCCTTTGCTCTAGCTTCTCCAAGAGGCTTGAAACTTTTGAACCTTTGCTCTAACTTCTCTAAGAAGCTTGAACCTTTTGCTCTAGCTTCTCCAAGAAGCTTGAACCCTCTTGTTTCTCTATAAGAGAGGGCCTCCCTGTCCTTTAGAGAGGTTGAAAAAAATTTGTCTAAGGAAAAGCACATATATCTCTCTATATCTCTACATTCTAGGCTTAGAGAGGGTGTTTGTTCTTGGCCTTTAACACCACCGGTGATTGCGAATGTTGTGCTCGTTCTGAGGTTACGGAGTTTCGGCTGATAGCCTTACCTCCGGACCTCGGGACTCTTTTGTGCTTTGCCTCGATTTGCGAACCAGGATCTATTTTCTCTCCCCGAAGGGAGGGAGAGGTTTCGTAGACCATCTCTCAGTGGCCGTAGGCTACTTTTCGTGGTCGTAGACCACTGTTCCCGTTTGGAGACCATTTTCCGATTTTCGGAGCCGTCGGTCGTGCGCTTCGATTCGGGACCGCTTAACTTTCTCCGTTTGGCACGATTTTTGGACAGCTTGAACCTTTTGAACCTTCGTTTTATCCTCTTGAGGAAGCTTGAAACTTTTGAACCCTTATTTTAGCTTCTTGAGGAAGTTAAACCTTCTGAACCTTCGTTTTAGCTTCTTGAGGGAGCTCGAACCGTTTGAACCTTGGTTTTAGCTTCTTGAGGGCGCTTTGACCTTTTGAACCGTGGTTTTAGCTTCTTGACGAAGTTGAACCTTCTGAACCTTCGTTTCAGCTTCCTAAGGGAGCCTGAACCTTTTGAACCTTCGTTTTAGCTTCTTGAGGGAGCTTGAACCTTTTGAACCTTCGTTTTAGCCTCTTGAGGGAGTTTGAACCTTTTGAACCCCTATTTTGGCTTCTTGAGGAAGCTTGAAATTTTGAACTTTTCAACCTTCGTTTTAGCTTCTTGAGGAAGCTTGAACCTTTTGAACCTTCGTTTTAGCTTCTTGAGGAAGCTTGAACCTTCTGAACCTTCGTTTTAGTTTCCTGAGTGAGCTTGAACCTTTTGAACCTTCGTTTTAGCTTCTTGAGGGAGTTTGAACCTTTTGAACCTTCGTTTTTGCTTCTTGAGGGAGCTTGAACCTTTTGAACCCTTGTTTTGGCTTCTTGAGGAAGCTTGGACCTTTTGAACCTTCGTTTTAGCTTCTTGAGGGAGCTTGAACCTTTTGAACCTTTGCCCTAGCTTCTTCAAGAAGCTTGAACCCTTTGCTCTAGCTTCTCCAAGAAGCTTGAAACTTTTGAACCTTTGCTCTAGCTTCTCTAAGAAGCTTGAACCTTTTGCTCTAGCTTCTCCAAGAAGCTTGAACCCTCTTGTTTCTCTATAAGAGAGGGCCTCCCTCTCCTTTGGAGAGGTTGAAAAAAATTTGTCTAAGGAAAAGCACATATATCTCTCTATATCTCTACATTCTAGGCTTAGAGAGGGTGTTTGTTCTTGGCCTTTAACACCACCGGTGATTGCGCATGTTGTGCTCGTTCTGAGGTTACGGAGTTTCGTCTGAGAGCCTTACCTCCGGACATCGGGACTCTTTTGTGCTTTGCCTCGATTTGCGAACCAGGTTCTGTTTTCTCTCCCCGAAGGGAGGGAGAGG
This sequence comes from Camellia japonica, assembly GCA_030407325.1. Lineage (NCBI taxonomy): Eukaryota > Viridiplantae > Streptophyta > Magnoliopsida > Ericales > Theaceae > Camellia > Camellia japonica. Next base: position 44,955,726 of record JAPPVO010000059.1, read on the forward strand.
TTTCGTAGACCATCTCTCAGTGGCCGTAGGCTACTTTTCGTGGTCGTAGACCACTGTTCCCATTTGGAGACCATTTTCTGATTTTCGGAGCCGTCGGTCGTGCGCCTCGGTTCGAGACCGCTTAACTTTCTCCGTTTGGCATGGTTTTTGGACAGCTTGAACCTTTTTGAACGTTCGTTTTAGCTTCTTGAGGAACCTTGAACCTTTTGAACCCTTATTTTAGCTTCTTGAGGAAGTTAAACCTTCTGAACCTTCGTTTTAGCTTCTTGAGGGAGCTTGAACCTTTTGAACCTTGGTTTTCGCTTCTTGAGGGCGCTTGGACCTTTTGCACCTTCGTTTTAGCTTCTTGAGGGAGCTTGAACCTTTTGAACCCTGGTTTTAGCTTCTTGACGAAGTTGAACCTTCTGAACCTTCGTTTTAGCTTCTTGAGGGAGCCTGAACCTTTTGAACCTTCGTTTTAGCTTCTTGAGGGAGCTTGAACCTTTTGAACCTTCGTTTTAGCCTCTTGAGGGAGCTTGAACCTTTTGAACCCTGTTTTGGCTTCCTGTGGAAGCTTGAAATTTTGAACTTTTCAACCTTCGTTTTAGCTTCTTGAGGAAGCTTGAACCTTTTGAACCCTGGTTTTAGCTTCTTGAGGAAGCTTGAACCTTCTGAACCTTTGCTCTAGCTTCTCCGAGGAAGCTTGAACCTTTTGAACCCTGGTTTTAGCTTCTTATGGAAGTTGAACCTTCTGAACCTTCGTTTTAGTTTCCTGAGGGAGCTTGAACCTTTTGAACCTTCATTTTAGCTTCTTGAGGGAGCTTGAACCTTTTGAACCTTCGTTTTAGCTTCTTGAGGGAGCTTGAACCTTTTGAACCCTTGTTTTGGCTTCTTGAGGAAGCATGAACCTTTTGAACCTTCGTTTTAGCTTCTTGAGGAAGCTTGAACCTTTTGAACCTTTGCCCTAGCTTCCCCAAGAAGCTTGAACCCTTTGCTCTAGCTTCTCCAAAAAGCTTGAAACTTTTGAACCTTTGCTATAGCTTCTCTAAGAAGCTTGAACCTTTTGCTCTAGCTTCTCCAAGAAGCTTGAACCCCCTTGTTTCTCTATTAGAGAGGGCCTCCCTCTCCTTTAGAGAGGTTGAAAAAAATTTGTCTAAGGAAAAGCACACATATCTCTCTATATCTCTACATTCTTGGCTTAGAGAGGGTGTTTGTTCTTGGCCTTTAACACCACCGGTGATTGCGCATGTTGTGCTCGTTCGGAGGTTACGGAGTTTCGGCTGAGAGCCTTACCTCCGGACATCGGGACTCTTTTGTGCTTTGCCTTGATTTGCGAACCAGGTTCTGTTTTCTCTCCCCGAACGGAGGGAGAGGTTGCGTAGACCATCTCTCAGTGGCCGTAGGCTACTTTTCGTGGTCGTAGACCACTGTTCCCGTTTGGAGACCATTTTTCAATTTTCGGAGCCGTCGGTCGTGCGTCTCGGTTCGGGACCGCTTAACTTTCTCCGTTTGGCACGGTTTTTGGACAGCTTGGACCTATTGAACCTTCGTTTTAGCTTCTTGAGGAAGCTTGAACCTTTTGAACCCTTATTTTAGCTTCTTGAGGAAGTTAAACCTTCTGAACGTTCGTTTTAGCTTCTTGAGGGAGGTTGAACCTTTTGAACCTTGGTTTTAGCTTCTTGAGGGCGCTTAGACCTTTTGAACCTTCGTTTTAGCTTCTTGAGGGAGCTTGAACCTTTTGAACCGTGGTTTTAGCTTCTAGACGAAGTTGAACCTTCTGAACCATCGTTTTAGCTTCCTGAGGGAGCCTGAACCTTTTGAACCTTCGTTTTAGCTTCTTGAGGGAGCTTGAACCTTTTGAACCTTCGTTTTAGCCTCTTGAGGGAGCTTGAACCTTTTGAACCCCTGTTTTGGCTTCTTGAAGAAGCTTGAAATTTTGAACTTTTCAACCTTCGTTTTAGCTTCTTGAGGAAGCTTGAACCTTTTGATCCTTCGTTTTAGCTTCTTGAGGAAGCTTGAACCTTTTGAACCTTTGCTCTAACTTCTCCGAGGAAGCTTGAACCTTTTGAACCCTGGTTTTAGCTTCTTGAGGAAGTTGAACCTTCTGAACCTTCGTTTTAGTTTCCTGAGGGAGATTGAACCTTTTGAACCTTCGTTTTAGCTTCTTGAGGGAGCTTGAATCTTTTGAACCTTCGTTTTAGCTTCTTGAGGGAGCTTGAACCTTTTGAACCCTTGTTTTGGCATCTTGAGGAAGCTTGAACCTTTTGAACCTTCGTTTTAGCTTCCTGAGGAAGCTTGAACCTTTTGAACCTTGGTTTTAGCTTCTTGAGGAAGATTGAACCTTTTGAACCTTTGCTCTACCCTCTCCAAGAAGCTTAAACCCTTTGCTCTAGCTTCTCCAAGCAGCTTGAAACTTTTGAACCTTTGCTCTAGCTTCTCTAAGAAGCTTGAACCTTTTGCTCTAGCTTATCCGAGAAGCTTGAACCCTCTTGTTTCTCTATAAGAGGGGGCCTCCCTCTCATTTTGAGAGGTTGAAAAAAATTTGTCTAAGGAAAAGCACATATATCTCTCTATATCTCTACATTCTAGGCTTAGAGAGGGTGTTTGTTCTCGGCCTTTAACACCACCGGTGATTGCGCATGTTGTGCTCGTACTGAGGTTACGGAGTTTCGGCTGAGAGCCTTACCTCCGGACCTCAGGACTCTTTTGTGCTTTTTCTCGATTTGCGTACCAGGTTCTGTTCTCCCTCCCCGAAGGGAGGGAGAGGTTTCGTAGACCATCTCTCAGTGGCCGTAGGCTACTTTTCGTGGTCGTAGACCACTGTTCCCGTTTGGAGACCATTTTCCAGTTTTCAGAGCCATCGGTCGTGCCCCTCGGTTCGGGACCGCTTAACTTTCTCCGTTTGGCACGGTTTTTGGACAGCTTGAACCTTTTGAACCTTCGTTTTAGCTTCTTGAGGAAGCTTGAACCTTTTGAACCCTTATTTTCGCTTCTTGAGGAAGTAAAACCTTCTGAACCTTCGTTTTAGCAGAGACCTTAATGATGTGAGAGAAACCGTTGGTTTACCCAAGGTTAGTAGTGTGGAAGTGAATGCATCTCTAGTCGTTGAATCGCGACAAGGGTTAGATACAGATCTGCGTGTATCAACGATGAGTCAAAGCTCAAACCCTAATCCTTCTATGGGTCATGATGTGGTAGGCGCCTCTGCGTCGAACAATACATCCTTGGATCTTCAAAAGATTGCAGATCGCTTTCAAAGGCTGAGAGATCCTGGATCGAGTGATTTAATCCCTTCTCCACCTCCTGTAGTTGAGAGTGGGAGTGGAAATCTACCTATCACCAAGACTGTCATGAATCAGAACGACCTTCTGGACGTCGTTAACCCGCTTACCACTCCCTCTGGTGCTGATGTTGCACGATCGCCTATCTCAACTCAGCCTCGGTGGTCAGAGATCGTGGAAAACGAACCATCAAATTTCAAGAATGGTACAGATAGTCTGGAAGTAGCTCGGAATCGAGGAGAGGGGAAGATCCGTCGTGATCTAGGGTCCTCTTCAGACCCTTCGGCTGGCGATGAGAGGGGTAACATAGTTAGCAACTCAGAGTCTGAATCTGAGGCTGATCCGGCGGAAAACTTAGTTCGTGGTGGTGGTGGTTCGAGGGGAGGAAGAGGCGGCAGAGGTCAAGGTGGAGGAAGAGGGCTAGGTAGAGATCCTGATAAACAGAAATCCTGGGCAGATGTTGCAGCTTCTACTAAGGCGTGTATTCCTCTAAGGTATATTCCTCCCAATCTGAATGATGAATTCATTAGTGTTGTCTTACCACCTAGACCTGACCCTTTGGAAAAATGGGATTCCTGTCTAGTTGGGTATTTCATTGATAAAGGTGTTGCCTTTAACTACATGAGAAATACAGCTTTTAGTCTATGGAAAGCCAAAGGTTTAAAAGAGGTTCTTGCAAATGGCGAAGGTTTTATCTTCTTCATTTTTGAGAATCCGAGCTGCTGTGTGGATGTTCTAGAAGGAGGTCCATGGTACATAGGGGGCTTCCATCTGATCTTGAAAAAATGGACAAGAATGATGAAGCTTACTAAGGATAAAATCCAAAAGGTGCCAGTATGGGTTAAATTCTTTAATGTCCCTCTTGAATACTGGGATAGTGACGGGTTGAGTCGGATTGCAAGTGCAGTGGGCAAGCCTCTATTCATGGATCATCTTACTGCTAAGGGTACACGGGTCAATTTTGCCAGAATTTGTGTGGAGCTGGATGCCAATTTAAAACAACCCCCATCTTTTCCGATTTACTGTGACGATCAACAAATTATAGTAACAGTGGAATACCAGGGTTTACCAGCCAAATGCACCAACTGCAAAGTATTTGGTCATGACACAAAGAAGTGTGTATCTGCTCAGGTGGCCAAGTTGATAAACCTCCAGAAAGAAACTGAAGACAACCCTGAGGCTGGGTGGAATTCAGTCAAAGCTAAAGGTAAGAGGCAAGTTGGACTGCCAGAATCACCAACAGAGGATACGAGTCCACCGTTAGAGGATCTGAGTAAAGGTTTGAGTCCTGTTGATCTTGTAGTGGATTCTGAACAGGAGGTAAGGGAACCGCTGGACCCTTTACAAGCTGCACATGATAAGCTTAACAAAGAAATGGCTGCTGCTAGAGAAGGTGCTGGCCCTTCTGCAGAGACAGTTTTGGAGATGGATGTTCTGAGTGGTGTTAATAAAATTTTGGGAGGGATTGTCAAGCAGGCGCTTCCCAATGATGTTGAGCTTCTGGAACAAGTTGACAACCTTATCTCACCTGGCAAGAGTGACCCTACTAGCAATACTTCAAAAGCTACACCATCCGGCACCGCAAAAAACCAATCCTCTGGCAAGGGTAGCAATAGCCAGAGGAAAAAGAAGAAAAGGTAATTTGTACTCTTGGGTTGTGAGTTTGGTATTTTGTGTATATCTCTATGACTTTTAAAATAGCTTTTTGGAACATTAGAGGGTTCAATGATACCTCTAAACATAAAGAAATGCGGAGTTTTTTGGCTAAAAATGATATAAAAGTCATGGGTATTTTGGAAACCAAAATAAAATCTATTCAGGAAAACAAAGTTTTTTCTAGTTGTTTTAAGAACTGGTCCTTTTTGACAAACTCACACTCTAATAATGCTGGGAGAATTTGCATCTGTTGGGACCCTTTTTGTAGCTCTGTTAAAGTGCTAAATGTTTCGGATCAGTTTATGTTTTGTGAAATAACTGATCTTTCAGACTCTGAGGTCTTTTATGCTTGTTTTGTGTATGCGGATAATCACCATGCATTGAGGTTGGAATTATTTGAATACATGCATAGACTCTCTCATTCTAAAGCTAAAACCCCTCTTTGTTTCTTAGGGGATTTTAATGCTGTTAGGTATAGACATGAAAAATTTGGGGGTTCCAATTTTTGGAATAAGGATAAGGAGTCTTTTAATTCATATATCCTTGAATCTGAGCTCACTGATCTGTGTTATGGTGGTTGTCAATTTACTTGGTCTAACAAAAGAGAGAGGGGTGATTATATTGCCACTAAAATTGATAGGGTTTTGGTTAATGAGTCTTGGCTTGACCATTTCCCTAAATCTGGTGCTGTGTTTTTGCCGTCTGGAGTATCTGATCACTCTCTTGTCATTATCACTGTGTCGGATTCTGTCAAATCTAATAGAAAACCCTTCAAATATTTTGATTTCTGGGCTAAACATAAGGACTTCTATCCTGTTGTTGCCACCGAGTGGAATCAATATATTCAAGGGGTTCCCATGTACAGAGTCTGCCAAAAGCTTAGAAATCTGAAACCTAGTCTTAAAGAGTTAAACAAAAAGGACTTCAGTGATATATCTTTGCGTGTTTTGGCTGCTAAAGCAGATCTGGACAACATCCAGTGGAAGCTGGATAAGGATCCTGGCAATCTCACTCTTCCTTCTTTGGAGAGAGAGATTCATAAGAAATATGTAGACCTTAGTGCGGTGGAGGAGTCCTTAGCTTTTCAGAAGTCTAGGATCCAGTGGCTTGGTTTGGGGGATAGTAATAGTGGGTTTTTCTTCAAGTCCGTCAAGAACAATATCAATAGAGGTAAAATCCTCAATGTCATGATGGAGGATGGTTCCATATCCAACAAGGCTGAAGATATTCATGAAGCCTTCACGGGTTTTTTTACTAAACTTTTTGGCACCCCTCTTCAGGACCATTATGAGGGTTTGACCAGAATCGAGTCACTTGTTAAGTCGAAAATTTCTCATGATCAGTCTATTTTGCTTGCTAGTCCTGTGACAGATAAGGAGATCAAAGATGTTTTCTGGTCCCTTAAAGCTAATAAGGCCCCTGGCCCTGATGGCTTTTCTGCTGGTTTTTTCAGGAGTTCTTGGGCTATTGTTGGTAAAGAGGTTACCCAAGCCATAAGATCTTTTTTTGAATCTGGGAAGCTCCTAAAGGAGGTTAATAGCACTATCATTGCTCTCATTCCTAAAATTCCCAATCCGATTAAGGTTGGGGATTATAGGCCTATATCGTGTTGTAACACCATTTATAAGTGTATTGCTAAAATCATAGCTAACAGAATCAAGGGTGTCCTTCCCGATCTCATTGATCCTGTTCAATCAGCTTTTGTTCAGGGCCGGAGGATCTCTGATAATATCTTCTTATCTCAAGAAATAATGAGAGGATATCATAGGGACTCTCCTGTTCCTAAATGTGCTATGAAGGTGGACATAATGAAAGCTTATGATAGTGTGAGGTGGGAATTTATTATTGATATTCTTAAGGCTATGGGTTTTCCTCAAGCTATGATCTCTTGGATTACTGCTTGTATTACTAGTCCGTCTTTCTCGATCTGCATTAATGGCAGCCTTCATGGCTATTTTCGTGGGGCTAGGGGCCTTAGACAGGGAGACCCTATGTCTCCTTACCTTTTTGTCCTTGTTATGGAAATTCTTGCTAGAATTCTTGAGGAGAAGTCTCAGCATCCTGATTTCAAATTTCACTGGAGGTGCGATAAGACTAGAATTGTCAATTTATGCTTTGCTGATGACCTCATGATATTCAGCAAGGGTGATGTGCCCACTGTGAAATTGATTATGGAAGGCTTGGAGGAATTTAGTAGTTTATCTGGTCTTATCCCCAATCCTAGTAAAAGCAGTATGTACTTCTCTGGTTGTCATAACAATCTAAAAGAGGATCTTCTTCGTACTGCTAACTTTTCTGAGGGATCCCTTCCTGTTAAATACCTTGGTGTACCTCTTATTACTACCAAATTGAAAGGTACTGATTGTCAGCAGCTTGTTGACAGGATTACGGCTAGAATTAAGAGCTGGACTAACAAGTCCTTATCTTATGCTGGCCGTGCCCAACTCATTCAGACCATCCTGTTCTCCATGCAGGTGTATTGGTCGTCTTTGTTCATCCTGCCTAAGAAAGTTATTAAGGAGATTGATAGTCTTATGAGAGCTTTCTTGTGGTCTGGTACTGATCTTAAGTATCATAGTGCTAAAATATCTTGGGATAGAGTTTGTACTCCGAAATCTGAAGGTGGTCTTGGTTTCAAGTCTCTTGAGGTTTGGAATAAGGCTTCTATTGCCAAGCATATTTGGTTTCTTTTCTCGGGAGGGGAGCAATCCATGTGGTGCCAATGGGTTAAGTCTTATTTATTGAAAGGTAGAAGCTTCTGGAGCCTTAAAATTCCTAATGATCCATCTTGGGTTTGGAGAAAGATTCTTGCTTTAAGATCTGCCATCCACCCCATTATTCGGCATAGAATTGGGGATGGTAAATCCACCTTCTTATGGCATGATAATTGGCACCCTTTAGGGCCCCTTTTGGGTAAGTATGGGAATAGAATATTGTATGACTCTGGTTTTAATGGTGATACTCTCGTTTGTAGAATTGTTGAGGGGAATTCATGGAAATGGCCTTTCCCTAACTCTTGGGAACTTAAGGAGATAGTGTCTGTCATCCCCACTAATTGTCATCCTAACTCTTCTTTGATTGACCAACCTTACTGGAGTCTGGATTCTGATGGAGCATTCTCCATTAAGTCGGTGTGGGATCATTGGAGGGTTAAGTATGATAAGGTTCCTTGGTATAAGCTGTTGTGGGGTCATCATATGATTCCCCGTGTTAGTTTCATTGTTTGGTTGGCTTTGTTTGAGCGTCTTAACACTGGGGACAGACTCAAGCTCTTTGGCATTTCACCTACATCTAGTTGCCCTTTCTGCCATGACCCCCTTGAGAGTCATACCCACCTTTTCTTTCAGTGTCCTTTTTCAAACAAAATTTGGGTGACTATTCAGGGAAAATGCAACATTCAGTGGCCCAAAATTCCTTGGCCTGGTACTGTTGAACTTGCTAATCAGGATTGTAAAGGTAAATCTTTGAGATCACTGATTATTAGATTATCCTTCCTTTGCACTGTATATCATGTTTGGCTGGCTAGAAATAACAGGATTTTCAACAAGGAACTTAAACCCGAAGAGGTTGTTATTCAGTCTATCACTCAGATGGTTAGATGCCGTATACTTTCTGTGAACGACATCCCTCGATCTGTGGGTGATAATTGGTATCTTGCTAGTTGGAATCTGCCCGACACAATCTTGAAGCCCCATGTGCCTCGCATGGGTGGGCTGCTGAGTGGTGTGAGTTCCTAAATTGAGAGTCGAGTGTTGGTGAGAAATACATTGTGTGTTTCCTAATTAGCTGTTGCCTGTGCAGAGGTTGCATTGAAGATTGGAAATTGAGGGTTGAGTGATCATAGAAATTAAATGTTATACACTGTGAATATTGTGTGTGTTGGTGGGTTGAGTGATGTCAGCAATTATATGTGTATTTTGCTAACCTCAATATATATAGTACAGTTTTATATGCAGGTTAAGGAAGCAAATTTCGAGAGTAGTGAGACTCTATATTGTGGGTTGAGTGATGTGAGCCTTTATATTGTGGGCACTTTATCAAGGTTGAATTTGTTTCTGTTTCATCGATTGTCTAATTTGTTTTGTTATATCTCTCTATGCTGGCAGGAGAGTTTATTATCTGGTTTGAGGGACATCTTGCCTGTCATTCGTCTTCGATGCTCAGCTGGTTGTCTTGCTCAGTGGTTTGGTGGTGGCTGCATTGTGCGCCCTTCCAGAGGAACTAGAACTTGGTGGTGGCTGCAATCTGCGCCCAATCATATTCTAGTGGTGGATCATCATCTTGCTTTCTTTATTTACTTTTGTATCAGGTTGTTATTATCTAAGTTTGATGTTATTTTGTGGCTTAATCCTACGGGTTGTGTAGGTGGTTGTATTTATTTTATTTTCGATTCTCGATACCTTTTACTTCATTTCCACCCAGATAGGCCTCATGGTATATTGTTTTGTTTGATTAGAGGCAGCTGGATTTGGATTGGTTTAAGGATAGTTAACTTAATGCACACTGTGATGTGTCTGTTGCTTAGTTTTGGTGCACACTGTGATTGGGTTGTTGGCTTACCCACTGTGTTCAACGCCCCTATCTTTACTTCGACATGGTTGTTGAACATAGTGCTTTGATCTTGGGATGCTTCCGCAGGGTTTTTTGGTTTGGTCTGTATGTGATGATGCTGTCGGTTTTGTTTCTTTAGTTTTGAGGTTTGGTTTCGCTGTGTATAGCTTTGGTTTAGGGCCTGGGGAGAATGCCCCTTGTAAGCTTGTATATTTTCTGTTTTATTTATGTCTTACTTACCCAAAAAAAAAAAAAAAAAAAAAAAAGAACCTTCGTTTTAGCTTTTGAGGGAGCTTGAACCTTTTTTTTTTTTTTTTGGGTGAGTAAGTCATAAATTAAAAACAATGAAATTTACAAGTTTACAAGGGGCATACCCCAGGCATGCCCAACAACAATAAATAAACGATTACAAGACCAACAAAACCCAAACCCGCAAGAGCAGGAGAACTAACAGAAAAAAGGAACAAAACCCAAATTTGCCCATATATCATTTACCCCAAGTAACCCCTACCATCAGAGATAATAGAAGGAAATTAGGGGTAGATATATGGGCAAAGTTACAAACACACACCACAATGCTTAGAAACAACAAACAAACACACAAAACAACAACCTGCAAGCCCAATAAACAGGTGATAAAACCCACAAGCCCCCAGTCCCTACCACAGATACAACACATGGAACCCAATAAGCACCCCACTCCTCACTGCCGTGACATCCTAGCCACTTGACTAAAGCAATGACAGAGGAAAAAATCTATCCCATGAGAGAACCAGATAGAGTCACATGAAGTAAGCAAGATCAGTCACCATAATCAATGGTCTTGGGAGTTGAAGTGAAACAGACAGTAGCCCCTCAGCAACAAACCAGATACACAGCCAATAACCTCATAAGATCAATCATCACATCCCCCAGTCCCTACCTTGGTAGATCACAAACCTCAAACCCCACGACAGTGTGCCCTTCACTCCATGCAGGCGTGGTAAGGCGATCAATTAGGACGGGTCACATGAAGACAAGAAGCAACCAGAAAACCGGTAGCTAACCTCCCGCTCATCTCCCAGTCTCTAACTCAGCTGGTTATCGAACCACTATTCCCCATAGCAGTGACTCCCCAATCACTCTTGGCGGAGATGGCTCAAAACCACCCTCATATCGAGTCACATGAGGATCACACAACCAACCAACACAAGAAGATCAACTGAAAAGGATCCGCTACCTTGAGGCTAAACAGGAATTTATGGGCTCACCAATCATATAAATATAACAATATTCCACAAAGAATTGAGGAGCCCAAATCATAAAAACAGTATTCAGTCCAAAACCGTAAGCCCCCCCGGGACCCACAACGTAATGGCTGAGTAAAAGTCCGCCTTCGTAACACAGTCAACGGATAACCAAAAGACCCAAACATGCTAGACAAAATCATGCTGCCCATTTCAAAAACCGTGGGTCCTACCAAAACCGTAGGCCCACCCAACCAAAGAAAGCCCCACGTGGTTCTCAAAGACCCACTAACAAAAGCCATCTGAAATCGGCCTCAACCAACATGTGGCCACAGTTAATTTCCTTATAGATTTACAATATAATAGATCCAACACGTGGCCCACCAAACACCAAGTTTCAACATGGCGGCAAAACACTAATCCAACCAAAAAAATATATATAAATATTATATATATATATAAAATGCTGAAAAAGCTTTACCTTCCCAACACCAACATGCACAGCCTGTAAAACACGGACAGGCCTTATCACACGGCACCCCATACAGAGCCACTCGCCTAGAGAGCGTGCAACTCACCAGGCTTCAACCTCAGCAAAACAACGACAATACACCCTGGCGATCGCCGAAGAAGACGAGCGGCGTCAACTCCAGCTGGCCAGCAGCGTGCAACCCATTTCACTAAGTCTACACCAGCAACTCGCCGACGTCAAATCTGCAAAACCCACCCAAAACACTACTCCGGCAGAACTGGTACATAAACCAAAGCACCACCGGCCCAACCATGATGACCACCGCCAACCACCATGACCGACGAGAATCATTATCGCTTGCAATGCACAGTTCACCTAAGAACCTGCAGTTCATACTCAGAGCTCCCCAAGAGCCATGAAACAAGCACTTGGACAAAAAGAACCACGAAACCCGAACATGGACGAAGGTCACCCGAGCTTTAAACAATGGAAACCCAGATGTGAGTCACCAAGAAAACCCAAATCCGTCATGGATCTCTACCGGAACTTTACAGGTCCGAACACATACTCACTCACACATAGATTAACGAGTGGAGGAGCTAAACTACCTGGCCGAAGCTGCACCAGGGCCTGACCACCATGAAAATAGATGTGTATCCCATACTCACTATAACTCAAATGACGAGCATAGGAGCTAACCAACTGGCCAGAACAGCACCAGATCTTCACTACCTCCGGGGGGAGCTTTCTCTCTCTAGATTCTAGAGAGAGAGGCTCTACTTTTTTCCCCTTTTTATCGACCAAGAGAGAAACTTTCTTGAGCTTGAACCTTTTGAACCTTGGTTTTAGCTTCTTGAGGGCGCTTGGACCTTTTGAACCTTCGTTTTAGCTTCTTGAGAGAGCTTGAACCTTTTGAACCCTGGTTCTTGACGAAGTTGAACCTTCTGAAGCTTCGTTTTAGCTTCCTAAGGGAGCCTGAACCTTTTGAACCTTTGTTTTAGCTTCTTGAGGGAGCTTGAACCTTTTGAACCCTCGTTTTAGCCTCTTGAGGGAGCCTGAACCTTTTGAACCCCTGTTTTGGCTTCTTGAGGAAGCTTGAAATTTTGAACTTTTCAACCTTCGTTTTAGCTTCTTGAGGAAGCTTGAACCTTTTGAACCTTTGCTCTAGCTTCTCCGAGGAAGCTTGAACCTTTTGTACCCTGGTTTTAGCTTCTTGACGAAGTTGAACCTTCCGAAGCTTCGTTTTAGCTTCCTGAGGGAGCCTGAACCTTTTGAACCTTCGTTTTAGCTTCTTGAGGGAGCTTGAACCTTTTGAACCTTCGTTTTAGCCTCTTGAGGGAGCTTGAACCTTTTGAATCCCTATTTTGGCTTCTTGAGGAAGCTTGTAATTTTGAACTTTTCAACCTTCGTTTTAGCTTCTTGAGGAAGCTTGAACCTTTTGAACCATGGTTTTAGCTTCTTGAGGAAGCTTGAACCTTCTGAACCTTTGCTCTAGCTTCTCCGAGGAAGCTTGAACCTTTTGAACCTGGTTTTAGCTTCTTGAGGAAGTTGAACCTTCTGAACCTTCGTTTTAGTTTCCTGAGGGAGCTTGAACCTTTTGAACCTTCGTTTTAGCTTCTTGAGGGAGCTTGAACCTTTTGAACCTTCGTTTTAGCTTCTTGAGGGAGCTTGAACCTTTTGAACCTTCGTTTTAGCTTCTTGGGGGAGCTTGAACCATTTGAACCCTTGTTTTGGCTTCTTGAGGAAGCTTGAACCTTTTGAACCTTCGTTTTAGCTTCTTGGGGAAGGTTGAACCTTTTGAACCTTCGTTTTAGCTTCTTGAGGAAGCTTGAACCTTTTGAACCTTTGCTCTAGCTTCTCCAAGAAGCTTGAACCCTTTGCTCTAGCTTCTCCAAGAAGCTTGAAACTTTTGAACCTTTGCTCTAGCTTCTCTAAGAAGCTTGAACCTTTTGCTCTAGTTTTTCCAAGAAGCTTGAACCCACTTGTTTCTCTATAAGAGAGGGCCACCCTCTCCTTTAGAGAGGTTGAAAAAAATTTGTCTAAGGAAAAGCACATATATCTCTCTATTTCTCTACATTCTAGGCTTAGAGAGGTTGTTTGTTCTTGGCCTTTAACACCACCGGTGATTGCGCATGTTGTGCTCGTTCTGAAGTTACGGAGTTTCGGCTGAGAGCCTTACCTACGGACCTCGGGACTCTTTTGTGCTTTGCTTCGATTTGCGAACCAGGTTCTATTTTCTCTCCCCGAAGGGAGGGAGAGGTTTCGTAGACCATCTCTCAGTACCCGTAGGCTACTTTTCGTGGTCGTAGACCACTGTTCCCGTTTGGAGACCATTTTCCGGTTTTCGGAGCCGTCGGTCGTGCGCCTCGGTTCGGGACTGCTTAACTTTCTCCGTTTTGCACGGTTTTCGTACAGCTTGAACCTTTTGAACCTTCGTTTTAGCTTCTTGAGGAAGCTTGAACCTTTTGAACCCTTATTTTAGCTTCTTGAGGAAGTTAAACCTTCTGAACCTTCGTTTTAGCTTCTTGAGGGAGTTTGAACCTTTTTAACCTTGGTTTTATATTCACCCAAAAAAAAAAAAACCTTGGTTTTTGCTTCTTGAGAGCGCTTGGACCTTTTGAACCTTCATTTTAGTTTCTCGAGGGAGCTTGAACCTTTTGAACTCTGGTTTTAGCTTCTTGACGAAGTTGAGTAATTGTAGACTAATGATATTAGTTTAACTTAAGCACCTCATTTAAGGTTTTGTCAATCACTTAAGTGTTCAATTCTCAAGTCCAGAAGGATGAATCTGAAGTCGCTTTAATTTTCATCCTATGTCCCTTTCTTTTCTCCAACTTTCACTTCTAGCTCTCAAGAAGAAAGTTTCGCCCTAACTCTCTCCGTACTTCTCCATCCATCTCTCTTTTCTTTTATGAACTAATTACCTTTGGCAACTATTAGTTTCGTTAGTTTAAGACGCCAAGTTCAACTCAAACTAATCTAGCTTAGCCTCCGAGAAAGAGAATTTACTGAGTAATTGTAGCTTAACGATATTGTTTAACTCATTTCATGTTTTCTAAATCACTAAAACAAAGTGTTCAATTCGCAAGTCCAAAAGGATGAGTTTGAATACACTTTAATTTTCATCTTATTTCCCTTTCATTTCTCCAAATTTCTGTCCTACCCCTCAAGGTGAAAGTTTTTCTCTCACTCTCTCCTTCCTTCTCCAACCTTCTCTCTTGTGTTCTAGGAACGAATTAGCTTAGGCAGCTATAAGTTTCATTAGCTTAAGTGGCCAAGTTTAACACAAACTAATCTTTCTTAGCCTCCAAGAAAGAGACTTTACTGAGTAATTGTAGCTTCACGATATTAGTTTAACTAAAGCAATTCATTTCATGTTTTCCAAGTCACCTAAGTGTTCAATTCTCAAGTCCATAAGGGTGAATTTGAATTCGCTTTCATTTTTCATCCTATCTCCCTTTGTTTTCACTAACTTTCTCTTCTAGCTCTCAGCATGAAAGTTTCTCTCCGACTCTCTCCGTCCGCATTATTCCTTCTCTATTTTGTTCTAGCAACTAATTAGGTTAGGCAGCTTATAGTTTCATTACCGTAAGTGGCCAACTTTAACTCAAACTAATCTTGCTTGGCCTCCAAGGAAGAGATTTTACGGAGTAATTGTAGCTGAACGATATTAGTTTAACTTCTGCAACTCATTTCTTGTTTCCTAAATCATTTGAGTGTTCAATTCTCAAGTCCAAAAGGATGAATTTTAATTCCCTTTGATTTTCATTCTACTTCCCTTTCTCTTCTTCTCAAGAAGAAAGTTTCTCACTAACTCTCCCCGTCCTTCTCCAGGCTTCTCCCTTTTGTTCTAAGAACTAATTAGCTTAGGCAACTAATAGTTTCTTTAGCTTAAGTGGACGAGTTTAACTCAAACTAATCTTGATTAGCCTCCAAGAAAGAGATTACACTGAATAATGGTAGCTTAAAAATATTAGTGTAACTTAAGCACCTCATTTAAGGTTTTGTCAATCGCCTAAGTGTTCAAAGGTTGAATCTGAATTCGCTTTAATTTTCATCCTCTTTCCCTTTATTTTCTCTAGCTTTTTCTCTTCTACCACTCGAGAAGAAAATTTCTCTCTAGCTCCCCCGTCCTTCTCCATCCTTCTCTCTTTGGTTCTAGGAACAAATTACCTTAGGCAACTATTAGTTTTATTCGTTTAAGTGGCAAAGTTTAACTCAAACTAATCTTTGCTTGGCCTCCAAGAAAGAGAATTTACTGTGTAATTGTAGCTTAACGATATTACATTAACTTAAGCAACTCGTTTAATGCTTTCTAAATCGCCTAAGTGTTCAATTCTAAAGTCCAAGAGGACGAATTTGAATTCCCTTTAATTTTCATCCTATTGCCCTTTGTTTTCTCTAACTTTCTTCTCTAACTCTCAGGAAGAATGCTTCTCTAAAACTCCCTCCGTGCTTCTCCATCCATCTCCATTTTGCTCTCCGAACAAATTAGGTTAGGTGGCCAGGTTTCACTGGCTTAAGTGTCAAATTTTAACTCAAACTAATCTTGCTTAGCCTCCAAGAAAGAGATTCTACTGAGTAATTGTAGCTTAATGACATTTGTTTAAAACTTAAGCACCTCATTTAATGTTTTCCAAATGGATGAATTCGAATTCCCATTCTTTTCTCTAACATTCTCTTCTAGTTCACACGTAGAATGCTTCTCTCTAACTCTCTCTCCGTCCTTTTCCATCCTTCTCTCTTTTGTTCTACGAACTAATTAGCTAAGGCAATTAATAGTTTCAGTAGCTTAAGTGGCCAAGTTTGACTCAAACTAATCTTGCTCAGCTTCCAAGAAAGAGATTGTACTGAGTAATTGTAGACTAATGATATTAGTTTAACTTAAGCACCTCATTTAAGGTTTTGTCAATCACTTAAGTGTTCAATTCTCAAGTCCAGAAGGATGAATTTGAAGTCACTTTAATTTTCATCCTATGTCCCTTTCTTTTCTCCAACTTTCACTTCTAGCTCTCAAGAAGAAAGTTTCGCCCTCACTCTCTCCGTACTTCTCCATCCATCTCTCTTTTCTTCTATGAACTAATTACCTTTGGCAACTATTAGTTTCGTTAGTTTAAGACGCCAAGTTCAACTCAAACTAATCTAGCTTAGCCTCCGAGAAAGAGAATTTACTGAGTAATTGTAGCTTAACGATATTGTTTAACTCATTTCATGTTTTCTAAATCACTAAAAAAAAGTGTTCAATTCGCAAGTCCAAAAGGATGAGTTTGAATACACTTTAATTTTCATCTTATTTCCCTTTCATTTCTCTAAATTTCTGTCCTACCACTCAAGGTGAAAGTTTTTCTCTCACTCTCTCCTTTCTTCTCCAACCTTCTCTTTTGTGTTCTAGGAACGAATTAGCTTAGGCAGCTATAAGTTTCATTAGCTTAAGTGGCCAAGTTTAACTCAAACTAATTTTTCTTAGCCTCCAAGAAAGAGACTTTACTGAGTAATTGTAGCTTCACGATATTAGTTTAACTAAAGCAATTCATTTCATGTTTTCCAAGTCACCTAAGTGTTCAATTCTCAAGTCCATAAGGGTGAATTTGAATTCGCTTTCATTTTTCATCCTATCTTCCTTTGTTTTCACTAACTTTCCCTTCTAGCTCTCAGCATGAAAGTTTCTCTGCGACTCTCTCCGTCCGCGTCATTCCTTCTCAATTTTGTTCTAGCAACTAATTAGGTTAAGCAGCTTATAGTTTCATTACCGTAAGTGGCCAACTTTAACTCAAACTAATCTTGCTTGGCCTCCAAGGAAGAGATTTTACAGAGTAATTGTAGCTGAACGATATTAGTTTAACTTATGCAACTCATTTCTTGTTTCCTAAATCATTTGAGTGTTCAATTCTCAAGTCCAAAAGGATGAATTTTAATTCCCTTTGATTTTCATTCTACTTCCCTTTCTCTTCTTCTCAAGAAGAAAGTTTCTCACTAACTCTCCCCGTCCTTCTCCAGGCTTCTCCCTTTTGTTCTAAGAACTAATTAGCTTAGGCAACTAATAGTTTCTTTAGCTTAAGTGGACGAGTTTAACTCAAACTAATCTTGATTAGCCTCCAAGAAAGAGATTACACTGAATAATGGTGGCTTAAAAATATTAGTTTAACTTAAGCACCTCATTTAAGGTTTTGTAAATCGCCTAAGTGTTCAAAGGTTGAATCTGAAGTCGCTTTAATTTTCATCCTCTTTCCCTTTATTTTCTCTAGCTTTTTCTCTTCTACCACTCGAGAAGAAAATTTCTCTCTAGCTCCCCCGTCCTTCTCCATCCTTCTCTCTTTGGTTCTAGGAACAAATTACCTTAGGCAACTATTAGTTTTATTCGCTTAAGTGGCAAAGTTTAACTCAAACTAATCTTTGCTTGGCCTCCAAGAAAGAGAATTTACTGTGTAATTGTAGCTTAACGATATTACATTAACTTAAGCAACTCGTTTAATGCTTTCTAAATCGCCTAAGTGTTCAATTCTAAAGTCCAAAAGGGCGAATTAGAATTCCCTTTAATTTTCATCCTATTGCCCTTTGTTTTCTCTAACTTTCTTCTCTAACTCTCAGGAAGAATGCTTCTCTAAAACTCCCTCCGTGCTTCTCCATCCATCTCCATTTTGCTCTCCGAACAAATTAGGTTAGGTGGCCAGGTTTCACTGGCTTAAGTGTCAAATTTTAACTCAAACTAATCTTGCTTAGCCTCCAAGAAAGAGATTCTACTGAGTAATTGTAGCTTAATGACATTTGTTTAAAACTTTTTTTTTTTTTTGGATGAATGACATTTGTTTAAAACTTAAGCACCTCATTTAATGTTTTCCAAATGGATGAATTCGAATTCCCTTTAATTTTCATCCTATTTCCCATTCTTTTCTCTAACATTCTCTGCTAGTTCACACGTAGAATGCTTCTCTCTAACTCTCTCTCCGTCCTTTTCCATCCTTCTCTCTTTTGTTCTACGAACTAATTAGCTAAGGCAATTAATAGTTTCAGTAGCTTAAGTGGCCAAGTTTGACTCAAACTAATCTTGGTTAGCTTCCAAGAAAGAGATTGGCCAAGTTTGACTCAAACTAATCTTGGTTAGCTTCCAAGAAAGAGATTGTACTGAGTAATTTTAGACTAATGATATTAGTTTAACTTAAGCACCTCATTTAAGGTTTTGTCAATCACTTAAGTGTTCAATTCTCAAGTCCAGAAGGATGAATTTGACGTCGCTTTAATTTTCATCCTATGTCCCTTTCTTTTCTCCAACTTTCACTTCTAGCTCTCAAGAAGAAAGTTTCGCCCTAACTCTCTCCGTACTTCTCCATCCATCTCTCTTTTCTTCTATGAACTAATTACCTTTGGCAACTATTAGTTTCGTTAGTTTAAGACGCCAAGTTCAACTCAAACTAATCTAGCTTAGCCTCCGAGAAAGAGAATTTACTGAGTAATTGTAGCTTAACGATATTGTTTAACTCATTTCATGTTTTCTAAATCACTAAAAAAAAGTGTTCAATTCGCAAGTCCAAAAGGATGAGTTTGAATACACTTTAATTTTCATCTTATTTCCCTTTCATTTCTCTAAATTTCTGTCCTACCACTCAAGGTGAAAGTTTTTCTCTCACTCTCTCCTTCCTTCTCCAACCTTCTCTCTTGTGTTCTAGGAACGAATTAGCTTAGGCAGCTATAAGTTTCATTAGCTTAAGTGGCCAAGTTTAACTCAAACTAATCTTTCTTAGCCTCCAAGAAAGAGACCTTACTGAGTAATTGTAGCTTCACGATATTAGTTTAACTAAAGCAATTCATTTCATGTTTTCCAACTCACCCAAGTGTTCGATTCCCAAGTCCATAAGGGTGAATTTGAATTCGCTTTCATTTTTCGTCCTATCTCCCTTTGTTTTCACTAACTTTCTCTTTTTTTTGGGTAAGTAAGTAATAAAATAAAAACAATAAAATTTACAAGTTTACAAGGGGCATACCCCAGGCACGCCCAAACAACAATGAAAAGCATATATAACCCATAAAACAACCACTACACCCCTAAGAAATGAGGTAAACAAGAAACTGAAAACACAATAACCCAACTTTGCCCATATATCCTATTTATCCTCAAGTAACCCCTACTATCAGAGATAATAGAAGGAAACTTGAGGTGGATATATGGGCAAAGAAATACAAAAACAACACAAAGTTAAACAAACAACACACTCATAGAGAAACCAACAACCCCTAAGCTGAAACAAAGATGATGATCAACCCCGCAAGCCCCCAGTCTCTACTGCAGATAAAACATGGAATCCAATAAGCATCCCACTCCTCACAGCCGTGACATCCAAGCCACTTAACCAAAGCCGGGACGGAGGAAAAGAATATATCCCAGGAGAAATCCCAGCAAAGTCACATGAAGCTAGCACGATCAAAAACCATATGCCACGGTCTAGGGGTTGAAGTGAAAAACAATAGCCCCTCAACAGCAAACCAATATACAGCCAACAAGATCATGAAATCAATTATCACATCCCCCAGTCCCTACCTTGGTAGATCACAAGCCTCAAACCCCACGGCAGTGTGCCCATCACTCCATGTCAGGCGTGGCAATACGATCAATTAGGAAGGGTCACATGAAGACAAGAAGCGACCAGAAAACCGGTAGCTATCCTCCCGCTCATCTCCCAGTCTCTAACTCGGCTGGTTATTGAACCACTATTCCCCATAGCAGTGACTCCCCAATCACTCTTGGCGGAGGTGGCTCAAAACCATCCTCATATCGAGTCACATGAGGATCACATGATCAATTACCATAAAATAATCAACTATAAAAGATCTGCTGCAGATAGACTAAACAGAAAAATATACCAAAATAATCCAGTAATTCCCCACACCTGTACGCATGCTCATGAGTGGCCCACAAGAAGAACTGTGGGCATTAATGAAAATAAAAATAAACCTCTTGCCCCACATCAGCTCAAAACGTGCTTGAAAGAACAAAAGCCCACTAATTGAAAAGGGCGCGGACCCACCTCATAGAAACCATAACATGAAACCATGTGCTGAACCAAAAACCGTGGGCCAAGGAGGGACCACGAATTTGACTAGGCATATAATATATATAAATATAAATATTATATATATATATGTAAATGAAAAAGCAGCCATCATCTCATCACCTCTAAACGTGCTTGTCAGCATCAAAGGGCCCCACTATGCTTAAAAATCACGTGGATAACCCAACATGAAGTTACCTCAAAAAGCAGCCATACATCAGCTAAGTTATATATATAAAATACAAAAACTCAACTTTATGAAGACCACTTCAGAAGTCCCAAAACCAATCTGACCAACCATACAAATCCACCACGTGCTAAGAACCGTGCTGGAACCTGCAGACATCACATATCCATACATCACACTCTGCCCCACGTTTGAACCAACAGGCCTACAGCTGGCTATTAACACTGCAGCACGTCATTTGAGCAAAAAGGAAAACCAGCCCCCGGATTTTGAAACCAGCCCAAATTTTAGGCGGCAACCAGGATACAACACAATGATTTATTTCCATACACGCCAACAAAGACGTGCACCCCACTCGCCTCACTTTCCGTAGCCAAAGACCACAACCAGCGTCGGAAAAGAAGCTGACCACAGAACCACGCTTGAAGCTGCCATAAAAACAACACATGCGACGGCAGCAAACAACAACTTGAAAACACCATCTTCAAGTTGAAACAAAACACCGGTGACAGGAGACATCACATACGGCATCCCAGTACACCTAGCACCAAAAGCTCACCACCGAGGTAAAACTCCCAAAGAGATCTTCACCGCCCAGCAACCACTCATGGACTGAAAACTTCAGAATCTAGAGTATACCACAACCAACATCACTCTATCTCTCTCTCACCGTCTCGGTTCCAGCCTCAAATAAGCAGCCGGAGTAACAACGTACATGGTCACCCGAGCTATGAATCCAAGAGATGGAACTGAGGTGTAAGACAATAGAGAACCGAAGACCAGCCATGCTGAAAATGGCCGGATTGAAACAATAAGAACCAAGCACATCTGCCATAAAAATCCATGTGACACAAAGATGGAAAGCAAACCACTCCACTTCACTGTCGGAAATTTACTTAACAGAAAACAAATCTCACTCACACTCAACTTAATGGGTAGAGGAGATAAACAACTGGCCTGAACTGCACCAGAGCATCACCACAATGAACTACCAACGGGGGGAGCTTTCTCTCTCTAGATTCTAGAGAGAGAGGCTCTGCTTTCTTCCCCTTTTGGTGGCCATGTTTAGCTCAAACTAATCTCGCTTGTTCACTAACTTTCTCTTCTAGCTCTCAGCATGAAAGTTTCTCTCCGACTCTCTCCGTCCGCGTCATTCCTTCTCTATTTTGTTCTAGCAACTAATTAGGTTAGGCAGCTTATAGTTTCATTACTGTAAGTGGCCAACTTTAACTCAAACTAATCTTGCTTGGCCTCCAAGGAAGAGATTTTACGGAGTAATTGTAGCTGAACGATATTAGTTTAACTTGTGCAACTCATTTCTTGTTTCCTAAATCATTTGATTGTTCAATTCTCAAGTCCAAAAGGATGAATTTTAATTCCCTTTGATTTTCATTCTACTTCCTTTCTCTTCTTCTCAAGAAGAAAGTTTCTTCACTAACTCTCCCCGTCCTTCTCCAGGCTTCTCCCTTTTGTTCTAAGAACTAATTAGCTTAGGCAACTAATAGTTTCTTTAGCTTAAGTGACGAGTTTAACTCAAACTAATCTTGATTAGCCTCCAAGAAAGAGATTACACTGAATAATGGTAGCTTAAAAATATTAGTTTAACTTAAGCACCTCATTTAAGGTTTTGTAAATCGCCTAAGTGTTCAAAGGTTGAATCTGAAGTCGCTTTAATTTTCATCCTCTTTCCCTTTATTTTCTCTAGCTTTTTCTCTTCTACCACTCGAGAAGAAAATTTCTCTCTAGCTCCCCCGTCCTTCTCCATCCTTCTCTCTTTGGTTCTACGAACAAATTACCTTAGGCAACTATTAGTTTTATTCGCTTAAGTGGCAAAGTTTAACTCAAACTAATCTTTGCTTGGCCTCCAAGAAAGAGAATTTACTGTGTAATTGTAGCTTAACGATATTACATTAACTTAAGCAACTCGTTTAATGCTTTCTAAATCGCCTAAGTGTTCAATTCTAAAGTCCAAAAGGACGAATTTGAATTCCCTTTAATTTTCATCCTATTGCCCTTTGTTTTCTCTAACTTTCTTCTCTAACTCTCAGGAAGAATGCTTCTCTAAAACTCCCTCCGTGCTTCTCCATCCATCTCCATTTTGCTCTCCGAACAAATTAGGTTAGGTGGCCAGGTTTCACTGGCTTAAGTGTCAAAGTTTAACTCAAACTAATCTTGCTTAGCCTCCAAGAAAGAGATTCTACTGAGTAATTGTAGCTTAATGACATTTGTTTAAAACTTAAGCACCTCAGTTAATGTTTTCCAAATGGATGAATTCGAATTCCCTTTAATTTTCATCCTATTTCCCAATCTTTTCTCTAACATTCTCTTCTAGTTCACACGCAGAATGCTTCTCTCTAACTCTCTCTCCGTCCTTTTCCATCCTTCTCTCTTTTGTTCTACGAACTAATTAGCTAAGGCAATTAATAGTTTCAGTAGCTTAAGTGGCCAAGTTTGACTCAAACTAATCTTGCTCAGCTTCCAAGAAAGAGATTGTACTGAGTAATTGTAGACTAATGATATTAGTTTAACTTAAGCACCTCATTTAAGGTTTTGTCAATCACTTAAGTGTTCAATTCTCAAGTCCAGAAGGATGAATTTGAAGTCGCTTTAATTTTCATCCTATGTCCCTTTCTTTTCTCCAACTTTCACTTCTAGCTCTCAAGAAGAAAGTTTCGCCCTAACTCTCTCCGTACTTTTCCATCCATCTCTCTTTTCTTCTATGAACTAATTACCTTTGGCAACTATTAGTTTCGTTAGTTTAAGACGCCAAGTTCAACTCAAACTAATCTCGCTTAGCCTCCGAGAAAGAAAATTTACTGAGTAATTGTAGCTTAACGATATTGTTTAACTCATTTCATGTTTTCTAAATCACTACAAAAGTGTTCAATTCGCAAGTCCAAAAGGATGAGTTTGAATACACTTTAATTTTCATCTTATTTCCCTTTCATTTCTCCAAATTTTTATCCTACCACTCATGGTGAAAGTTTTTCTCTCACTCTCTCCTTCCTTCTCCAACCTTCTCTCTTGTGTTCTAGGAACGAATTAGCTTAGGCAGCTATAAGTTTCATTAGCTTAAGTGGCCAAGTTTAACTCAAACTAATATTTCTTAGCCTCCAAGAAAGAGACTTTACTGAGTAATTGTAGCTTCACGATATTAGTTTAACTAAAGCAATTCATTTCATGTTTTCCAAGTCACCTAAGTGTTCAATTCTCAAGTCCATAAGGGTGAATTTGAATTCGCTTTCATTTTTCATCCTATCTCCCTTTGTTTTCACTAACTTTCTCTTCTAGCTCTCAGCATGAAAGGTTCTCTCCGACTCTCTCCGTCTGCGTCATTCCTTCTCTATTTTGTTCTAGCAACTAATTAGGTTAGGCAGCTTATAGTTTCATTACCGTAAGTGGCCAACTTTAACTCAAACTAATCTTGCTTGGCCTCCAAGAAAGAGATTTTACGGAGTAATTGTAGCTGGACGATATTAGTTTAAATTATGCAACTCATTTCTTGTTTCCTAAATCATTTGACTGTTCAATTCTCAAGTCCAAAAGGATGAATTTTAATTCCCTTTGATTTTCATTCTACTTCCCTTTCCCTTCTTCTCAAGAAGAAAGTTTCTCACTTTTTTTTATTTATTTTTCTTTTATCAGCTACCTCCATTGCACAAAATTTCACCAAAAACACAATTTGAAGTCTTTCTTTCCCATTTATTTTAGTCAACTAGAACATTGTTGAAGATGCATAAAAATTCTAATGATTTGACGATGTAGTGGCTTTTAGAGTCTAAAATAAAATGTGTACAAAGGTCTACAACTTGATGAAAAACATCCCTATGTTATAAAACAATTTCCCCACCCTAAGACACGTTATTCCACTGCTTTTGTTTCATTTTTCCACTCTTTTGCAAACCTTAAGTTGATAACTTTTAAACTTGGAACAAATAGTCTCTCACTAGGATATATAGTAAAATTCTAGTTCAGGTCTATGTTCTGATCTTTACATTGAAATTATGTTATTTTAACACAGTTTCTATCCCTTTTTTCAGTTTCTCATTTTCCTTTCTTTCTTTGCCTTTATATTTTTTTTATTGATGAATTGCCAAAGATAAGAATACAACTTGTAGCTCATTCAGGTCTAAGGTAGTGTCCATTCCAGTTCGAGAGCATTTGTGCAAGGAGCATCAATGGTCACAGTGTAACGCCCCCAAAATAATACAATAAAGATAACTCATATGCGGAATAAATATGAGAAACAACATACTTTCATATATCAGAGTTCACTGTTTAACAACCAGTTAAATGCCATGTGGGTTTACATCTTTCCAAGTCATTGCTTGGTTACACAAATTGAGTCTCCTCATTAAATCTTAAGCCATTGGCTTTACAAATAACAAACATACATACATAAGGCATAAATAAGAAGCTCTTGCTTCCTGAAAGTCCATCCATGTTATTCCTTGGAGGTAACATCTCACCTGCACGTGAAAATGATATTCCCATATAGGGTGAGCAAAATTCCAGTAGAGATAATCTAACACAATATATGAGGTTTAGCAAAGGTATAAATACCGCGTGCACAAACAATATCGATACTAAAACATCCACAAGGCCTGTATATTCAAATGCCACTAAGCCCAAACCTCATTTCCATTTTCCTTCAATTCATTTCAAGTTCATATATGCTACTCAATTCATGAGTTAAATTTATTATCTTTCAACAACCAAAATGACACTACAACTCAATGGTTTCCAATTATACAAAACACACATAAACACTTCAAATCTGCCATTTTACGGATATTTCATCCGCGGGAATCGGCACCCATGTATATTTTCTCAAATATGCCATTTACAGATATTTTGTCGCGGGAATCGACACCCATATATTTTTTTGGGTGAATAAGACATAAATAAAACAAGAAAATATACAAGATTACAAGGGGCATGCCCCAGGCCCTACATTAGCTATACACGAACGAGAAACCAAACTAAAAACAACCCAAAACAAACCAGATGCACAATGTTCAAAGACTATATCGAGGAGATAGAAATTGAACAATAGCGAGGCAAACTAAATATATAAAAAAAATAGAAAGAGCAACCCAGCAAGGGAGCCAAAAACTAACAGACAAAACCCAACAAGCAAAGGCAACATAGTAACAGCCCAGAATGTAACAGCCCCAAAAGCACGCTAGGATAGAAACCCAGAATGTCACATACCCAAGCTCCATATGCTTCCTCACGAATTTTTTTTTTTTTGGGTAAGTAAGTCATAAATAAAGACAGTAAAATGTACAAGTTTACAAGGAGCATACCCCAGGTACGCCCTACAAC
Organism: Camellia japonica; assembly: GCA_030407325.1. Classification (NCBI taxonomy): domain Eukaryota; kingdom Viridiplantae; phylum Streptophyta; class Magnoliopsida; order Ericales; family Theaceae; genus Camellia; species Camellia japonica. The sequence goes on from JAPPVO010000059.1 coordinate 44,981,450, forward strand.
AAATAATAAACGACTACAAATAGCAACATAAACAATTACAAAATACCAGAACCCCCACTTTGCCCATATATCCTTTTTTTCCCCCCAAGTAACCCCTACCATCAAAGATAATAGATGGAAACTTGGGAAGGATATATGGCAAATAAACAAAACCACACCACAAACTTATAAAAACAAACATACAAACACATAATACAACTGTAACAAAACTAAACACCCAACAAGACCAATCAAAAATGATAACCGCCCCCGCTTGCTCCTAGTCTCTACCTGGATGAAAGCATGGAATCCAATAAGCATCTCACTTCTCATAGCCTGACATCCTAGCCACTCAACCAAAGCCATGACGAAGGAATAGATCTATCCCATGAAAGATCCTGGGCGGAGTCACATGAAGCTTGCAGAGTCAATCACCATAATCAACGGTATCGAGAAGTTCAGTGAAAACCAATAACCACCACAACAACAGACAAAGTTGACAACGATCCCATCATGAGAATAACCACCACATCTCCCAGTCCCTTCCTACGCTGACCAGAAGCCTCAATCCCCACGGTACCCCTTCACTCCATGTCAGGAGTGGCTAACGATCAAACAGGATGGGTCACGTGAAGACAAGAGGTAACCAGAAAACCAGTTGGCCGCTCATCTCCCAGTCCCTAACTCAGCTAGCCATCGAACCACTCATCCCCATAGTAGCGACTCCCCAATCACTCTTGGCGGAGATGGCTCAATACCAACATCATATAGAGTCACATGAAGATCACGTAATCAATCATCATAACTAAACCGCTATAAACTATATACTACTGAGTCATGGTAAGAAAAAATTGTAGGCCCACTTAAAAATATATATTTGAAGTCAAAATAAGGCCTACGGTAGACAACATAAATATCTCAGATATTATATAAATAATATCACCATACCAACTTACCTGCTCACGGAAATAGGAGAAAAAATTCCATAAAACCAGACAAACCCGTGAGCTAGAGCAAAAACCCTTAACCAAATCTTCTCCTAAAATGTGGCTTTACCAACAATGTGTAGTGGCGGGCCCCATCTCCAAACAAGCCACTATACAAACTCATTGCTGGTAATGAACAAAAACAAAATTGGCTGGCCCCACCTTAAGTCAAAATCACTAATTCAAAACCATGTGCTGTTTTTAAACCCAAAACTGTGGGCCGAAATTCACCCACATGTAAATCCACTAAAACTTCTGATGGCCCACCAAACAAAATTGTGCCAGTGAAAACCCACTTTGCCAAATATATATAACTATCTCACTTAAATAGTGCGTGGGCAACAACCATCTTCTCCAGACTCCCATATACAACGACGCCGGCAATGGAGCAACAAAGAGCACACAGTCAGCCCATGCCTATTCACGTCGTAAGTGAAACCGGCCACAACCACACCAGTGGTAACGACGCACCCCCAAACCATCATACACCGGCCTCACCGACGCTGTCCAAACAAGAACATACTGCCGATATCGCGCCAGTGACCAAAACCTCAGCGACACACCACCACCTGCAATAGACACCAGCCGTGTGAAGACAATGATGACCGAAAACAGGGGCATTTGCCACGACCCACAAGCAGATTACTGCCGGAATAGCACACTCTGAACTGGACGTCCATCTTTATAAACTCTTTCTTTCCTCAAACAGCCAGAGCTTAGATTTGATTCTTTGACACAAGCTCCAACCTTCATAAAGCCATGGTTACCATAACACACAAACCCCACTGAATATTTCAAAACCTCATAGAAACAGAGGCTTACACACTCCCTATCTCACTTACATCACCGGAACAAACTTCAAAACCTCCTAAATCTGGACAAAATAAACCCGATTTAGTAACAACACCGCACCACCCAAACCAGACCAAGAATCTGATAAGGAACCCTCAAAACTCCATGGGTAACAACAGAAGCTCTCAACCTAATCCCCCTCCGCTTCCTCACGAAATTAGTCTAAACCAGCACAAAGATTGTTTCTAAAAAGTAATAACCATGATCCCTAGTACATCCCACTAGGGTAGGCAAAACAACTATGTATATATTTGTAATTACAAATAGGAAAAGTAATGAAAGACAGCTTTTGAGCAATTTGATAAACCCAGAAGGCGCATGTAGCAGCCATTCCACTATACCAGATAACCACACATGTCAGCAAAGATTTCACCAACGACACCATCACTTCAGAGAAGTAGTCCCTAGTAGAACACTATTGACATGCTACTCCTAAACAATGTAAAAAGTCCTGCCAAGAGAACGCAAAGATAACAATACCCAATTTAGTGCTAAGACATAAACCCGAAAAGAAAGGGTGATACACACATTATTTGAGCCCATCAGATCTCCAAAGAGTTGCCGATCGATAGGCAAGATTGAAAGCTCCCTCTTCATCGGTAATGACTTCGCTACCCTAGATGGTTCTCAATCGGCTTCTCGATGGTCCGATCGAACGGAATATGAAACTCCTATGTTTCAAAACCTCCCAGATAGCATCTTAGTTGCTTGTAATAGAAATGATGTAAAGGGCCGTGGTGAACACCAGTTCAATTTACCTATAGAAACGGAGAAGGAAGAGGATCGTGTCCCTGTCGAAGTTGTGCAAATAACTGAAGAGACTCCTTTCCAAATCTCTGATTTTAGCGATGAAGGTGGTCAAGAGGAGATGTTCTCTCGGAGGGGGGATCTTCAAACTACAAAGGTGGTAGAGGAGGTAGAGGGCAAGGGGGTGGTAGAGGTCTGGGTAATGAGCCTTCCACAAAAACCTGGGCCGATGTGGCTGCTTCATCAACTCGATCTAGATCCCATTGAGGTATGTTCCCATGTCCGTAGTGAGGGCTATGTTAGTGTGAATTTACCTCCATGGCCTAACCCTTTAGAAAAATGGGATTCATGCTTGGTTGGGTATTTTCTTGATAAGGGTGTATCCTACAATTACTTGAGGAATAGTGCCTTCAGCTTATGGAAAAACAAGGGTTTGAAAGAAGTGTTACCAATGGAGAGGGTTTCAGTTTTTTCATCTTTGAGAGCCCAGAGTGCTGTAGTGCAGTCCTTGAAGAAGGGCCCTGGTACATAGGTGGATTTAATTTATTTTTGAAGAAGTGGACCCGTATGATGAAGTTGACTAAGGATAAGGCTACTAAGGTTCCAGTGTGGGCTAAATTTTACAATGTTCCTTTCGAGTATTGGGATAGTGATGGCTTAAGTTGTATTGCTAGTGCTGTAGGTATCCTATTGTTTATGGACCAACTCACAGAAAAGGGGAGTAGAGTGCCTTTTGCAAGGGTTTGTGTGGAGATAGAAGCAACCTCAAATCTACCATCGATGTTTAAGGTGAACTGTGAAGGGGAAGATGTGGTTGTTAAGGTTGAATATCAAGGTCTACCCCCTAAATGTGAGCATTGCATAGCTTTTGGGCATGACACTTCCAAGTGTGTGAAAACTCAAGTTGCTGCTTTAATCAACTCCAAAAAGAAACAGAGAATAACCCGGATCCTGGTTGGGAAACAGTTAAGGATAAGGGCAAGAGGAAGGTGGGTGTTCCAGATATGCCTACGGTGTCAGAAATCCATAAAGAACCGAAGGATGATGGTTTGCAGAATTTAGAAGTGGGGCAAAGTCACTAAGAAGTTCCAGCTTAGGTGGATTCCGAGGAAAGTCAGTCCAGTCAAGCTCACAGAGATGGGTCTAGCCCAACTGGTGGAGAGTTAACAATACTGAATATGGATGGTTTGGAGGCATTGCAGAAGGAATTGGTGGAGATAACAGTTTGGCTCTTCCAAAGGATGTTGAACTACTGGCTAAAGTGGAGAATCTAGTGGGTTCCACTCCAAGTAAAATCAATCCAGCAAACAAACAAGTCCAACTTGGTACCAATGTAAAAGGTAATTCCTCTAGCAAGTGCAACAAAAGCCAGAAGAAGAAACGCAGGTAAATCCCAGTTTTTAGCTGGTTTGTGGGTCTCTAAATTTTTGTTTTATTCTAATGTCTTTGAAAATTGCATCTTGGAATGTCAGAGGATTTAATAATGCTCATAGACATAAAGAAGTCAGGAAATTTTTGTTGCATGAAGAAGACATTAAAATTTTGGGCATTTTGGAAACAAAAATAAAAGCTTTAAATCAACATCAGATTTTTTCATCTGGTATAAACAATTGGCCCTTTTTGACAAACTCACAACCTTCTAAATCTGGGCGGATCTGTGTTTGCTGGGACCCAGCTTTTTGTAAGGTGAATTTGCTACAGGCCTCTGAACAACATATTTTTTGGTGAAGTGCATGATTTATCTACGGATAATCTGTTTAGAGCCTGTTTTGTTTATGCTGATAATATACATGATGTTAGGCAAGTTCTTTTTGAGCAAATGGTTACTATTTCCCATTCACAGTCCAAAAACCCTCTCATTTTTTTGGGGGATTTTAATGCTATTAGGTTTCCTCATGAGAAGTTTGGGGGCTCTAATGTTTGGTCTAAGGATAAGAAGGATTTAATCTTATCTATCTGCAACTGATCTGTTGACCTCTCTTATGGAGGTGTGCCAATTTACCTTGGGCTAACAAAAGAAGATGAGGGGATTATATTAGCTACCAAAATTGATAGAGTTTTGTTCAATGAGGCTTGGCTTGATGCCTTCCCTGCCTCATTGGCTACATTCTTCCATCTGGCATATCTGATCACTCTCCTGCTGTTGTAAATGTCTCTGGTGTGGTCACTCTTTTAAGAAACCTTTTAAATACTTTGACTTTTGGGCTGATCATGTGGACTTTGGTCCTGTGGTTACCAATGTTTGGAACCAGTACATCCAAGGGGTCCCTATGTTTAGAGTCTGTCAGAAGTTAAAGAAGCTGAAACCTGTTCTAAAGGCTTTAAATAAGGCCAATTTCAGTGATATCTCTACTAGGGTTCAAGTATCTAACTCGAAGCTTCTTTCTGCTCAGTGTAAACTTGATAAGGACCCCAGTAATGTTGAGTTGCAAAAATCTGAGAGGGCTTGTTACAAACAACATGTTGACCTTCTTGCTGTTGAAGAAAGTCTTGCTCTCAGAAGTCTAGAGTCCAGTGGCTTAGTCAGGGTGATAGAAATAGTCATTTTTTCTTCAAATCTATTAAGGGTAATATCAATAGGGGTAAAATTTTAAGCCTTGATATGTTGGATGGTCAAAAATCTTCTAAACCAGAGGACATCCAACATGCTTTTGCTGATTTTTTCTCTGGTCTATTTGGTACCCCTATTGATGATCAGTACAATGGTCTTGGTAGAATTCAGTCTCTGGTCAAATCTAAAATTTTCTGCTGACCAAGCTTTATTGCTTGCTAGCCCTGTGACTGATAAAGAGATTAAGGATACATTCTGGTCCCTTAAGGCTAATAAAGCTCCTGGCCCGGATGGCTTTTCTGCGGGGTTCTTTAAAAGCTCCTGGAATATTGTGGGGAAAGAGGTTACTCAAGCCATCAGAACTTTTTTCGAGTCAGGGAAATTGCTATCTGAGGTCAACAGTACCATTATAGCCCTTATCCCAAAGTTCCTAACCCATCAAGGTGGGAGACTTCAGACCTATATCTTGCTGCAATACCATTTACAAATGCATTGCCAAGATCATAGCGAACAGGATTAAAGTTGTTCTTCCTGATCTTATTGATCTGTTCAGTCTGCTTTTGTTCAAGGTAGGAGAATATCTGACAATATTTTCCTATCCCAAGAACTTTTGAGAGGGTACCATAGAAAGTCTCCTACCCCGAAGTGTGCTATGAAAGTGGATATTATGAAAGCATATGATAGTGTCCGTTGGGAGTTTATTGTTGATATCCTTAGGGCTATGGCTTTTCCTCCTGTTATGATTTCTTGGATTCAGGCTTGCATCACTATCCCCTCCTTTTCTATTTGTATCAATGGGAGCCTTCATGGCTATTTCAAAGGGGCTAGAGGCTTACGTCAGGGTGACCCTCTGTCACCTTATCTTTTTGTGTTAGCTATGGAGATGCTTGCCCGAATCTTAGATGAGAAGTCTCAGTCTCCTAACTTCAAGTTCCATTGGAGGTGTGAGAAAACTAAAATTATCAACCTTTGCTTCGCTGATGACCTCATGATTTTTATAGAGGTGATGTGCCTACTGTTAAACTCATCATGGAAGGTCTTGAGGAATTTTCTAAGCTTTCTGGCCTGACTCCTAACTCCAGCAAGAGTAATATTTATTTTTCTGGATGTGATATGGGGTTAAGAGTGGCAATTCTTGAGATTGCTAAGTTTAATGAAGGGACCCTTCCTGTCAAATATCTTGGTGTTCCCCTTATTATAACTAAGCTGAGGGCCTCGGACTGTGTTCCCCTCACGGAAAGGATTACAAATAGAGTGAAGTGTTGGACAATAGAGCTTTATCTTATGCTGGTAGAAGCCAACTTATCCAGTCCATCCTGTTCTCAATGCAAGTGTACTGGTCTTCTCTCTTTATCTTGCCTAAAAAGATCATAAAGGAGATTGAGAGTATTCTGAGAGCTTTTCTTTGGTCTGGTAGTGAGCTTAAAACTCATAGTGCCAAAATTGCTTGGGAGTCTTTGTGTGCTCCTAAAAATGAGGGTGGTCTAGGATTCAAATCCTTAGATATTTGGAATAAAGCTGCCATTGCTAAGCATATTTGGTTCTTATTCTCGGGGGTGAGGAGTCTATGTGGTGTCAATGGGTAAGTCCTATTTACTTAAGGGAAGAGCTTTTGGAGAGTTAAAATGCCTAGTGATCCTTCCTGGGTGTGGAGGAAGATTCTGTCTCTTAGGGATTGGATGGCCCCTCTGATCACTCACAAAGTTGGTAGTGGTGAATCTACTTTCCTTTGGTATGATAACTGGCATCCCCTTGGTCCTTTATGGAACAAATACGGGGACAGAATTATGTATGACTCCTGCCTTAATTGTGAGGCTAAAGTTAGCCAAATCATTGAGGGTCATTCTTGGAAGTGGCCCACTGCTAACTCTTGGGAAATCCAGGAGTTGATCTCCTCTACCCCTGTAAGTTGTAGGCCTGATCCTTCACAGTGTGATCAACCTGTTTGGAGACTTAATCCTAATGGTCAATTTTCTATCCAGTCTGCTTGGAACCATTGGAGACATAGATTTACCAAAGTAAACTGGCACAAGCTATTTGGGGCCCTCATAGGATTCCTAAAGTCAGCTTTATAGTTTGGTGGCTATCCACAATAGACTATATACTGGTGATAGGCTTACTATGTTTGGTTTGGCACCTCACTTTCAATGCCCTTTCTGCCTCAATCCTGGGGAGAGTCATTCTCATCTATTTTTTAAGTGCATTTTTGCCAGCAGGGTTTGGTGGGCTATTGAGGCTATGTGTAACATAAATTGGCCTGATTTCGACTGGCCTGACATTATCACATTTGCATCTAGAGAGGCTAAGGGTAATTCTTTGAGAGCTAATATCATTAGCAATGCATTGTTGTGTTCTGTTTACTATATCTGGATTGAGAGAAATAATCGCATTTTTAACAAAGAGTTTAAACCGGAGGAAGTGGTTATTAAATCTATTACCCAGATGGTTAGAAACAGAATGATGTCTATTAAGAATTTGCCTAGATCTGCAGGTGATAGTTGGTTTCTTGCTAAATGGAATTTGTCTGAGACTTTGCTGAAGCCCATGTTGCTAATGTGGGAGGGCTGCTGAGGGGTGTGAGTTCCTCTAAACAAGGGTTGAGTGGAAGTGAGCATAAAAGAGTGGGCTAATAGTTTGGTCTTGTGCAGGTTCTGCTTGGAGTCACATGAGGTTTCATTGATGCTATTTGAGGGTTGAGTGTTGTAAGGTCTATATATATTTTCCTTTCACAGTTGGGTTGAGTGATTTAGCCCGGAAAATTCTTTGAGCTACGGATTCTATATATTGTATATTTTTATGTGCATGCTAAGGAAGCAATCTTCGAGTGGTGTGAGATTATATATTGAGGGCCGAGTGACTTGTGTACCTATATCGAGTGCTTTATTTCTGAATTCCGTTCCAGAAATCCTGCTAATGTTTATATATAGTGTATCTTTTTATATGCAGGTTAAGGAAGCTAAATCCGAGTGGTGTGAGTTCCTACATTGTGGGCCGAGTGAATTAAGTGCCTATATTGAGTGCTTTGTTACTGTAGTTCACTTTAGATGGTTTTATATATGCTGTAAATACTCATATATGGCTGTCTTTACAGGGTGTATTACAATGTTTAAGCTCCTCTTGGGTTGCATGGGGTGGCAGATCTGGCCCTCCTCTGATGATTGCTGCGGGGTGGGTAGCCCAGATTTCCTGCTTGTTGGATATTCGGGCTGGTTGGTTCTTGGTGATGGCTGCTCGAAGCGCCGTTTGGAAAAAAGTTGTCTTTATTTTAATTTATTCAAACTTTGTTTGCTTCATTTTATTAGACGGTTTACAGTGGACTTTTGTTGGTTGGCCTATCCATGCGGGTTGTGCATGGTTTTGTTGCTTTACAGTTGCACAGGGTTACTTACTTGATCTCGCTGGTGTGTTCATGGCCCTCATTCGAAAAATGTGGCCTATGAACATACTTTGGGTCTTGTGGTTAGCTTGTTAGTTTGTTATTAGTTTTGTCTCTTGCTGGCTGTTTACACTATGGCGTTGCTTTGCTTTGTTTAGTTTAGTTTAGTTTTAGTTTTGGCTTGGCTGCGTGGGGTTAGTTGCCTCCGTGGTCTCTTTCTGCTCATGTATAGTTTCTGTTAGGTCCTGGGGCATGCCCCTTGCAGTTGTGTATTCTCTCTTTTCTTTTATCTATGTCTTATTCACCCAAAAAAACAAAAAAAAAAAAAAAAAACATTGAAAATGTGAAATTCGAAGGTTGTGTGGTTATAATTGGTGATATTGGATATGTATTATCTCACCATGTAAGTTAAGTTTTGAATAAAATATTATTTTGAGATTGAACATCTCTTTATAAATAATTGTATTGGACTATCGGTGGAGGATAACTATGATTGTTGTAGAAATTGCATAAGGATTAGGCAATTTAATGCTAATCTATTGTTGGTGTCATTGAATATGACTATATTAATAAATACATTGTATATGTTTATTGGGAGGAGAAGGGGATGTACTCCATTTAAAACAAGTTGGGCAGAGTGTCCTGGGTGAAAGACCCAAAATTTCATATATACATGGGTGCCGATTCCCGCGGACGAAATATCCGTAAAATGGAATATTTGAGAAAATATACATGGGTGTCGATTCCCGCGGACGAAATATCCGTAAAATGGCATATGCCGATTCCCGCGGACGAAATATCCGTAAATGGCATATTTGAGAAAATATACATGGGTGCCGATTCCCGCGGATAAAATTATCGTAAAATGGCAGATTTGAAGTGTTTATGTGTGTTTTGTATAACTTGGAAACCATTAAGTCGTAGTCTCATTTTGGTTGTTGAAAAATAATAAATTTAACTCATGAATTGAGTAGCATATATGAACTTGAAATGAATTGAAGGAAAATGGAAAATGGAAATGAGGTTTGGTCTTAGTGGCATTTGAATATGCAGGCCTTGTGGATGTTTTAGTATCGGTATTGTTTGTGCACGTGGTATTTATACCTTTGCTAAACCTCATATATTGTATTAGATTATCTCTACTAGGATGTTGCTCACCCTATATGGGAATATCATTTTCACGTGCAGGTGAGATGTTACCTCCAAGGCAATAACATGGATGGACTTTCGGGAAGCAAGAGCTTCTTATTTATGCCTTATGTGTGAATTTTTGTTATTTGTAAAGCCAAGGGCTTAAGATGTAATAAGCGAGACTCAATTTGTGTAACCAAGCAATGACTTGGAAAGATGTAAGCCTACATGGCATTTAACTGGTTGTTAAACAGTGAACTCTGATATATGAAAGTATATTGTTTCTCATATTTATTCCGCATATGAGTTATCTTTATTGTACTATTTTGGGAGCGTTACACTGTGACCATTGATGCTCCTTGCAAAAATGCTCTTGAACTGGAATTGACACTACCTTAGGCCTGAATGAGCTACAAGTTGTATTCTTATCTTTTGCAATTCATCAATAAAAAAAATATAAAGGCAAAGAAAGAAACTGTGTTAAAATAACTAATTTCAATGTAAAGATCAGAACTTAGACCTGAACTAGAATTTTACTATATATCCTAGTGAGAGACTATTTGTTCCAAGTTTAAAAGTTTATCAACTTAAGGTTTGCAGAAGAGTGGAAAAAGGAAACAAAAGAGTGGAATAACGTGTCTTAGGGTGGGGAAATTGTTTTATAACATAGGGATGTTTTTCATCAAGTTGTAGACCTTTGTACACATTTTATTTTAGACTCTAAAAGCCACTACATCATCAAATCATTAGAATTTTTATGCATCTTCAACAATGTTCTAGTTGACTGAAATAGATGGGAAAAAAAGACTTCAAATTGTGTTTTTGGTGAAATTCTTGTGCAATGGAGGCAGCTGATAAAAGAAAAATAAAAAAAAATCTTATAAGATCGAGTTACAATTAGTGTGTATTTTCTCTCATTTTTTCAGTTTCTTACTATGTATCTATGTGTGTTCTTGGCATCAATGATCAGTTTCTTCCAAACTTACCCACTATTTCTTAAAGTTGATCCATTGCCCACTATCCAAAAGGCAATACCTATAAAAAAAAGGAAGCAATAATGACTTTTACTTGCAACACCGTGAGCAATCAACTAAATAGACTCAAACATGGTATTTTTTGGCACTTGAGATGACTATGAGATGACTGTAACCAACAATAGTAAGCAACATAGAAGAACCACACCAAAACAGAGTTCAGAAACAAGCAACTGCTCAAGAGTTTCATATATTTCCAAACCTGCATATATCTAGACCATGACAGACCCAAACCAAAACACTTCCAAAAACAATAGACAAAAACAAACTACAAAAACAAACTATAAACTAAGAATAAAATTCTACAAAAAATCAACTTCATTAATAAAATAAAATTCACAAATAAACTAAAATTAGGAACAGTTCTAACCTTGAATTCAATAGACTCCATCATCCTTCTTTCATTGAGTTTGTCATATCTACTTTTTATTCTTCTTCTTTTCTTTCTTTGATATGTGAACCTGCATTTGATAAGAACAAATAACATGAATAAAATGTCATATTGAAAATTTCATAATTACCTATTTACTCACTTCCTCGGATGAACAATGGCAATTAAACAATGAGGTGTACACATGGGATTGTTGTTGTGAATGCACGTGTAGCAGCTGGTGCAACAGACCCACCCATGGCCTGTTGAGAGGCCATCCTTCCCCCTAAAAAGTTTCTAGAAATTCAAAGGTAAAATACTAACCAAATGTTTTGAACAGTAAAAGTTCATAGAGTGCTAAGACTTTTTTGAAAATTGGTATTGCTATTACCTTGTAAGTTTCATAAGCAAACAGCTAGACTGCACTATAAGGTATGATGCGTATCACCAAAAATTGGAAAAGGAAATTTTAGTAAGTGAAACTCAACAAAAACCTTGTACAAAATTTGGCAAAAATACTGTGAAAATACTATTAGTAAAAAGCTTATTTATAGGAAAGTGAAAAGCAAAGGATGCAAAGGAGCTGTGGAAGGTTGCCTTTCCAATACTCTTTAATCCCTTCTTGCTTCCCTATCAATGTCAAAGCCTGCAATTCATGTCCAGGTAAGCACCATCACTAAATATGAAAAAGTATCTCACAGTAGGAATGCTTCTAGAACAGGCAGGTACAATACCAATCGATATTGAAATGACCTCACCAATTCAAGGAAGGTATATATAAGCAATCAATTTATCAGAAACTATAGAAGCTAAGAAGAACCAGGACTAAATTCTTTACTGAAAGCATAATAATAGTGTATTAGATAAATATTAGAATTCAAATGACCTTAAAGCACTCTACTCATCAGTTTATTCTCTGTGATATAACTGATATTGTCCATGATAAGAGGTTCACTGCATGTTTTGTGTATGCTGAGAATAGCCATGCCCTGAGAAAAGAAGTTTTTGATTCGATGCTTAGGCTATCTCATTTGTATCCCACCTCCCCCCTGATTTTTCTGGGGGATTTTAATGCTATTAGATATAGCTTCGAAAAATTTGGGGGTCTAATTCTTGGAAAGTGATAAGGAGGTCTTTAACACTTATATTTTGAATGCTGATCTTGTTGATCTTTCTTATGGGGGATGTCAGTTTACCTGGGCTAATAAAAGATCCTCGGGGGAGTATATTGCTACTAAAATCGATAGAGCTCTGGTTAATGAATATTGGCTTGATCATTTCCCCACTTCCACAGCTATGTTCCTTCCTTCTGGGGTCTCTGACCATTCCCCTGCTGTTGTTACTGTGACTGATAAGGCCCTCTCTTTCAAAAAGCCTTTTAAATATTTTGATTTTTGGGCGAATCATGAGGATTTCCTCCCTAAAGTTGCTCAGGATTGGAGTCAATATGTCCATGGGGTTCCCATGTTTAGAGTGTGCAAAAAACTCCGTAGCCTGAAACCTATTCTTAAGTCCTTGAATAAAAAGGATTTCAGCGACATCTCTACCAGAGTTCTTGCTACCAAAGCGGAGTTAGATTCTATCCAACTGAAACTGGATAAGGATCCCCACATTCTCACTCCAAATTCTTGAGAGAAATCTTTTCAAAAAATATGTGGACCTTAGTGCTGTTGAGGAAAGCTTAGCACACCAAAAATCTAGGGTCCAATGGCTTGGTTTGGGTGACAAAAACAGTAGCTTTTTCTTTAGATCCGTGAAGAGTAACATCAATAGAGGCAAAATTCTTAATGTTGAGATGGAGGATGGTAGTATCTCTACTAATCCGGATAATGTTCATGATGCTTTTATCAATTACTTTTCCAAGCTTTTTGGCTCTCCTCCTCAGGACCAGTACAGTGGCTTTGATAGAATAAATTCTCTGATCCAGTCTAGAGTTTCGTCTGTCCAAGCCATTGATCTCGCTCGTCCGGTCTCTGACCAAGAGATTAAGGATGTTTTCTGGTCTCTTAAAGCCAACAAGGCCCCTGGCCCTGATGGTTTCTCTGCTGGTTTCTTTAAGAGTGCGTGGACTATCGTTGGGAAAGATGTTACCCAAGCGATTAGATCTTTCTTTGAGTCTGGTAAGCTTCTTAGTGAAATTAATAATACCATCATTGCGCTCATACCTAAGGTTCCTAATCCGGTGAAAGTTGGGGATTATAGACCTATCTCTTGTTGCAATACAATCTACAAATGCATTGCTAAGATTATTGCCAACAGGATTAAAGGTGTCCTCCCTGATCTTATTGATCCTGTCCAATCTGCTTTTGTTCAGGGGAGAAGGATATCTGATAATATCTTTTTATCTCAAGAACTCATGAGAGGTTATCATAGGCATTCTCCCGTTCCTAAATGTGCCATGAAAGTCGATTTAATGAAAGCTTATGATACCGTTAGATGGGATTTTATTATTGACATCCTCACTGCTATGGGCTTCCCTCATAAAATGATTTCTTGGGTTAGAGCCTGCATTACTAGCCCTTCTTTCTCTATATGCATCAATGGCAGCCTTCATGGCTACTTTAAAGGTGCTAGAGGTCTTAGGCAGGGTGACCCCATGTCCCCCTATCTATTTGTTCTGGCTATGGAAATTCTTGCTAGGATCTTAGCTGAAAAATCTAAGCATCCTCTCTTTAAATTCCATTGGAGATGTGAGAAAACTAAAATTGTCAACCTTTGCTTCGCTGATGATCTCATGATCTTTAGCAAAGGTGATGTTAACACTGTGAAGCTGATTATGGATGGTTTGGATGAGTTTAGATTTCTATCTGGCCTCACCCCAAATCCTGGCAAGAGTAATCTGTACTTTTCTGGTTGTAACAAGAATCTGAGGGAGGATATTCTTAAGGTGGTTCCATTCTCCGAAGGGTCTCTTCCCGTTAAATATCTTGGGGTGCCTCTTATTACTACTAAGTTGAAAGCAACTGATTGCAAACAACTTGTAGATAGAATCACTAAAAGAATAAACAGTTGGACCAATAAGCTGCTATCCTATGCTGGTAGGGCCCAGCTCATCCGAACCATTTTGTTCTCTATGCAAGTTTATTGGTCTTCATTGTTTACTTTGCCTAAGAAGGTTATTAGGGAGATTGAGAACATTCTTAGAGCTTTTCTTTGGTTTGGTACTGATCTTAGGAAGCACTGTGCTAAGATAGCTTGGGACAGTGTCTGTACTCCTAAAAAGGAGGGTGGCCTTGGTTTCAAATCTCTTGAGGTTTGGAATAAGGCTGCGGTTGCCAAGCACATATGGTTCCTTTTTTCTGGAGGGGAAAAGTCTATGTGGTGTCAGTGGGTTAAGTCCTATCTTCTTAAGGGGAGATGTTTTTGGAAAGTTAAATCCCCTAGTGACCCCTCTTGGGTCTGGAGAAAAGTTCTCTCTCTTAGACCTGTTATCTACCCTCTCATTAAGCATAAGATTGGAAATGGCCAAAATACTTTCTTATGGTATGACAATTGGCATCCTGTGGGTTCTCTGTGGGATAAGTATGGTGATAGAATCTTGTATGACTCCGGCCTCAATGGGGATGCTAAAGTTAGTCAAATCATTTATGGGAGCCACTGGAGGTGGCCCTTTCCTAACTCTTGGGAACTCAGGGAATTAATTTCTAGTACTCCCAACAGTTGCCAGCCTAACCCCTTAGCTGCTGATAAACTCATTTGGACCCTCAATCTTGATGGGGAATTCTCTATTAAATCTGTTTGGAACTTGTGGAGGAATAAGCGAGCCATTGTTCCTTGGCACAATCTGGTTTGGGGTTCGTTCACTATCCCTAAAGTCAGTTTCATTGTTTGGCTGGCTATCTTTGGCAGGTTGAATACTTGTGATAGGCTTCACTTATTTGGCATCTCTTCTAGCCTTGCTTGCCCTTTTTGCCTTGATCATAATGAGAGCCATCCACATCTTTTCTTTGACTGCACATTCACTCAGAGAATTTGGTATGCTATTCAAAGTAAATGCAATGTCCACTTGAATGATGTGCCTTGGCCTGATACTGTTTCATTGGTTATTCAAGAGAACAAAGGCAAATCTCTTAAATCTGTTATCATGAGACTCACCTTCCTTTGTACTGTGTACCATGTGTGGATTGAAAGGAATAATAGAATTTTCAATAAAGTTTGTAAACCTGTTGAGGTGATTCTTAAATCTATTGTGCTCATGGTTAGAAGTAGATTATTGTCTGCAAACAATATTCCTACAACTGCAGGTGATGCATGGTTCCTTTCCCAGTGGAACCTCCCAAACTCTATTCTGAAGCCCCATCTCCACAATAATGGGAGGGCTGCTGAGTGATGTGAGTTCCTATATGCGAGGGTCGAGTGAAAGGGAGCTTGATAATGAGTGTTTATCTAACTATTTGCTCCATGTGTAGGGACTGGCTTTTGGAATTTCATGAAATTGTGTGTTGAGTGTGGTGAGATACAAAGTTACTAATGAAGATCCATCTTTCGATAGGTCCTGTGGGTTGAGTGATAGTAGCCACAAAACTAATAACATCACTGTTATGTGTTCGGTCTGTGGGTTGAGTGATCTTAGCACTAAAATGATTTTGTTACTAATCAGTATATATATTGTAAACTTTTATGTGAGGTTAAGGAAGCAATTCCCGAGTTTAGTGAGGTCCTATATTTGTGGGTCGAGTGTAGTGAGCAAGAAATGTGTGTACCATTTTCATTTTCATTCTTATTTTTCTGAATATGGGTGTTGTTCCTTCTGTGTTTGGTTGGCAGGTCTATTACAATGTCTAGGTGATGCTTCTTACAAGATCTCTAATTGGGTTGCTGCGTTGGTGATTGACTGGTTTCGTGGAATGGCTGCTCCAAGCGCCTTCTGGGTTACTCAGTGTGTCCAGAAGTTGTCTTTCAATTACTTTCTTTTTTGTAATTACTATACAAACATAGTTGGTTTGCCTACCCTAGTGGGATGTACTAGGGGTTACGGGTTATACTCTCATCTTCACACCTGTGGATACATATGGGTTTTGGCTTGTGGATTTTGGATTTCATTGACAGTGGTTTGTCTAGTGGGATGTACTAGAACTGTTATGTTGCTGTTTGTGCCCACTAGGATTGCATCTCATTTTGGCTGGTCTTATTACCAGCGGTTTTGGTCTATTACCCATCCCGTGGGGAATACTTTAGCTTTGTTGCTGGTTTAGGTGGATGGTTTCTTGATGGAATTTGTTAGCTACTGCTTCGTGCTTTGTCTTTTGTTTTAGATTCTTTTTTACTTAGTTTATTTCCTCGCTTCTGTTCAATGGCTATTTCTCAGATATAGCGTTTGAACAGTTGCGTTTGTTCTGTTTTTGTGTGCTTGTTTCTCTTGTATAGCTTGTTTAGGGCCTGGGGCATGCCCCTTGTAATCTTGTAATTTTGTTCATTTTTCTGTTTTATTTTATGTCTTATTCACCCAAAAAAAAGAATTCAAATGTTGATAAATTTTAGAATTCACAATTCTGTTATGTTGAGATAAGAAGCAAACCTGATTGTATATATCATCAACTATGTAAATTCTATTTGAAGGCAAATACAACATAGCACTAGGTGTGTGAGATTATTCTTTTGTTTTTTTTGTTTTTTTTTTTTTTGGGGGGGGGGGGGTAAGTAAGTCATAAAATAAAAACAGTAAAGTGTACAAGTTTACAAGGGGCATACCCCAGGTACGCCCTACAACAAATAATAAACAACTACAAAAAAAAAAAAAAACAAAAACTACCACTGCACGCCCTACAACATAAAAACAACCCCGCAAAAGCGAGACAACACCAGAAAAACAAGAGCCCCCACTTTGCCCATATATCCTTTTTGTCCCTAAGTAACCCCTACCATCAGAAATAACAGATGGAAACTTGGGGTGGATATATGGGCAATAAACAAAACACAAAACAATGCTTATAACACAACAGACACACTCACAAAACAAAACAACAACCCTCAAGCTGAATCAAAGATGATAACCAACCCCACAAACTCCCAATCTCTATTGTAGATAAACGCATGGAATCCAATAAGAGACCCACTCCTCACAACCGTGACATCCAAGCCACTTAACGAAAGTCGTGACAGAGGAAAAAATCTACTCCATGAGAAATCACAACAAAGTCACATGAAGCTAGCATGGTCAGTAACCATAATCCACGGTCTTGGGAGTTGTAGTGAAAATCAATAGCCCCATAGCAACAGACCAATACATAGCCAACAAAATCATGAGAGCAATCATCACATCCCCCAGTCCCTTCCTTGGTAGATCACAAGCCTCAAACCCCACGGCAATGTGCCCTTCACTCCATGTCAGGCATGGCAATACGATCAATCAGGATGGGTCACATGAAGACAAGAAGCGACCAGAAAACCGGTTGCTATCCTCCCGCTCATCTCCCAATCTCTAACTCGGCTAGTTATCGAACCACTATTCCCCATAGCAGTGACTCCCCAATCATTATCCACTCAAAAAAGACTACCCAATCACTCTTAGCGGAGATGGCTCAAAACCACCCTCATATCGAGTCACATGAGGATCACACGATCAATCATCAGGAAATAATCAACTATAAATGATCCGCTGCAAAGAGACTAAACAAGGATAGTGAGCCCATTTGACAATATGGGTGTGTTTGATTGGACGGACTGGAAAATGGGAGATTAGAATCCATCGGACTTGAATCCTGGGACTGTGAATCCCTCGGACTATTTGGTTGGATTGGATATGTATCTTGTGTTTGTTTTTTCATGGGATTAGATGTCTGGATAGGACTATTTTCAGTGAATCCAACGTTTGATTGGACGGACTGGATAGGATAAATGAACAAAAGACTATTTTACCCTTTTTCAATTGTTTACTAAGTAATAGCAATATTAAACATATCTTTAATATTTTAATTATTTTTAGTAAACATTAAACATACTAATGGCTAAATTTTGTTTAAAGATATTTAAACATACTAATATTGATAAAAAAATTTGACTGGTACAGATTATTTTATTTAAACAAATAAAAATTGTAACGCCCTCAAAAAAACAAACCCATAATATATAATATTAACATGCGGAATTATAAGGAAATAAGCATCTTATTCCATTCATCAGAGTACCATGAAATAAAAACATCATAATAAATGCCTACGGCTTACATCTTGCCAAGCCAACCTTGGACACAATTTCATGAGTTCTAACTCAAAACAAATAAAGCCCTGGGCTTGAATGTTTACATAATCCAAATAAACAACTAAAATAAATAAAACAGGTCTTCAATCCAAATCCTCACAAGCTAAGTCTTTGGAGGTAGTGAACCACCTGAACCTGAAAATGAAGTTTCCATATAGGGTGAGCCACAGCCCAGTAGAGAAATACTAAACCAAGCATAAGAATTAATTAAAGCATTAGCATTTGATACATGGTTAACACAAGATAATCAATTTCCAATTTTATGACACGAATGTCTACATTGTCTATGACACATTGTCTATGACACCTTTCACTTTCCAGTATTTATTCAACTTTCCAATTATTATTATGGCTCAGAAACTGGCCAACTATAATAGTGATCCAATGTCACAAAATAAATGAGACTAAAGCTCAAACCACAACACTTCCATACTTCCAACTGATACACATATAATGATGTATCATAAAACACTTCAATATAAATTAAGCACACATAAAAGTGATGCTAATGGAGTCCATCCCCTATCTTCTCCCAAACAAATCCGGTTTAGAGGTCCATCCCCTATCTTCCCCTAGACCGTGGAGTTCATCCCCTATCTCCTCCAAACAAAATGCATATGCAATGAAACACACAATTGCCATATACAACACATAATCAATACAAGCAATGTTCTGTATTAATTCAACAGTCAATGTAAATGACATAATTCCAGTTATACCTAAGCCACATACAAGGTCTACAACAATCAATGGCTATCCTCCACCGATAGCCCAAAACAGTTATTTCTAAACAAGAAATAAATACAACAGTGAATGTAAATTCAATGGTCTCATAGGTAAGTATTTAAACTACCCAACTATAACATTAATCTAATTTTCCCCAACTTCATGAATTAAACCCAATTCCACATTTTTCCTTTAAATTAATTATACAGATTAATCTAAGCCAAAACCCTAAGGTTTCTCCCAAAATATCAAACTACCCCCACATACCAAAATACCAACACTTAGGATTAAAGCGTATAAATGGAGTAGGAAATCCCTACCTCGAAGCAAGAACCCAAAAAGAAGAAGACGGAGATGATAGCCCAAACTCCAAAGTGCTCCAAATCAACAACCGTTCAGATTAAATGGAAGCCCTCGACCACTCTACCTTTTTAATGAATGAAGGAACTAGTTAGATACTCACTCTAAATAGATGAAACCTAGGAGAGAAGATGAGTTGGGAGAGAGAGAACTCGTAATCTAGGGTTTTATAAACTGAAAGGGGCTGAAAAACTGTGTTAAAAAAACTGTTTTAAAACGCGCTAACACGATTTTTACCCAGCCGCCCCGCTCGAGCGGACAAAATCCCGCTCGAGCGGACACTCCAGACTCCCGCTCGAGCGGACACCCTACGCTCGAGCGGCAGATGCACACTCCCAGCATCTCGAAAAACCAGGTCCCCGCTCGAGCGTCCAAATCCCCGCTCGAGCGTCACTCACAACTCCCGCTCGAGCGGCCCAACTCCCGCTCGAGCGTCCAACCTGCACAAGAAATACTGGATGGGTGTTTTTCCCGCTCGAGCGCCAAAACCCCCGCTCGAGCGGACAAGCCAAAATCTGGGCAACTAGTTTTGGTTCCTAAGCTCAACCAACCTGTTCCAAACCCGCCCAACACATCCTATAACTCCAAATAAGAAAATATAGGACGACAACAACCATTACACAAAGATAGAATCTACGGAACCTAAGTCCGGATACAAACATCGAATGGAAAAGACCGGGGTCGTATAACCTCCCCCCCTTAAAAGAATTTCGTCCCCGAAATTAAGCATGAGTTTGTAAAAACAAGTTTTTCTCAATTCCCATTGATATTATAAAACAATAAACAATAACTTGACCAATATTGGTCACTTCATCTCTTATCAAGAGGCATCTCACAATATGTATAAATCAACATATATTTCAACCTGCATCAATATTATGCATTATTCCTTTCAATGTTAACAAATTCCATATCATATTCAATCTCATGATATAAACAATACATTCAATATATAAATGTTATATTCCACTTCCATAAAAAGGCAAGTTCAAAATGCTAACATTAAATCCAAAACATTCTCAATGTTTTCCAACTTAAGACATATATAAAATTCTCAAGTTCAACAATATTACAAAAATCTATATATATAAGATTTCTAATCACTAAACATGTCCGGATATTTCTCACGGACTTCCAATTCACGTTCCCAAGTGGCTTCCTCCACTCCGTGATGCTTCCACAAAACTTTCACCAAAGGGATGGTTTTGCCTCGCAAAACTTGATCCCGCCTATCCAAGACTCGAATTGGTCTCTCCTCATACGAGACATCCTCATCAACAACTAGTCAGTCCAATCCAGTACATGCGATGGATCCGGCTCATACTTCCGAAGCATACTCACATGAAACACGTCATGAACTCCGGATAACTGCGGTGGCAAAGCTAAACGATAGGCAGCCTCGCCAATCCTCTCAAGGATCTCAAAAGGCCCAATAAACCGAGGGGACAACTTCCCGCTCTTCCCAAACCTCATCAACCTCGTTTAGGTGATATCTTCAGAAAGACATGATCACCCACCTCAAATACCAAAGGTCTCCTCCTACGGTCAGCATAAGATTTCTAACGACTCTGCTGTGCTGTAACAAGCCTCTTACGGATAAGCTCAACTTTCTCCGTCGTTTCCCTCACCAACTCCGGACCCAACAAGGTGCATCACCCACCTCGGCCCAACAAACAGGAGATCTACACGGTCGGCCATACAAGGCCTCAAACGGTGCCATACCGATACTAGACTGAAAACTGTTGTTGTAGGCAAACTCCACTAATGGTAAGTGCCTCTCCCACGACCCACTAAAGTCGAGAACACAACCCCGAAGCATATCCTCAAGGATCTGAATAGTACGCTCGGACTGCCCGTCAGTCTGAGGATGATAAGCCGTGCTAAGGTCAACTTAGTGCCTAAGGCACTCTGCAAACTCTGCCACAACCTGGCAGTAAAACGAGGATCTCTATCTGAGACGATCGTCACTGGGACCCCGTGCAACCTCACTATGTCCCGAATATATAAGTCGGCAAGGTGATCTACCGAATCTCTCACACGCATAGGAATGAAGTGCGCCGACTTAGTCAACCGATCTACAACCACCCAAATAGCATCACTACCCCGCTGAGTCCTCGGAAGACCCACAACGAAGTCCATAGTGACATGCTCCCACTTCCACTCGGCAATAGGCAAGGGTTGCAACAAACCCGCTGGCCTCTGATGCTCGGCCTTCACTTGCTGACAAGTAAGGCACCTAGATACGAAAGCTGCCACATCTCTCTTCATACCCCGCCACCAAAACTGGCGGCCCAAATCCCGATACATCTTAGTACCTCCCGGATGCACCGCAAGGCGTGAATGATGAAACTCTCGGAGTACCTCCTCTCGGCAAGACTCCGGCACAAACAGACGGTCTCGGTATCTCACACTCAAGTCGGGATACACCGTCAAACCCTTCTCAACCTTCCCATTGGAAAATTTCTCTCGGAGAGATTCTACCTCAAGATCACCCCTCTGAGCCTCTAACACTCGAGTCACAAGTGTAGGCTGTGCAACCACAGAAAACAAGGCCGCAGCCTCTACGGATTCGCCCAGATGCAAATCAAACTCCCCAACTGCACCCAACATCTCCCACTCCCGGATGGCTATACTAGCTAAGTCACCAACAGATTTCCTACTAAGGGCATCGGCCACAACATTGGCCTTCCCCGGATGATAGTGCAACTCGAAGTCATAATCCTCAATGAACTCCATCCACCTCCTCTGCCTCAAATTCAAGTCTTTCTGTGTAAACAGATATTTCAGACTCTTATGATCCGAGAATACCTCGAATTTCTCACCATAAAGATAGTGCCTCCAAATCTTCAAGGCAAATATCACAGCTGCTAACTCTAAATCATGCGTAGGGTAATTCTTCTCATGAATTTTCAACTGACGTGAACCATAGGCAACCACTTTCCCCTCTTGCATCAACACACAACCCAGACCCTCTCGTGAGGCATCACAATAGACTGCATAACCCAACCCTCTCTCCGGAATAATCAAGACTGGAGCGGTGGTCAGTCTAACCTTCAACTCCTGAAACGACTTTTCACAAGTCTCACTCCATACAAATTTGACTCCCTTCCGAGTCAATCTAGTCAACGGTGAAGCTAACCTGGAGAAATCTTTCACAAACCGACGGTAATACCCAGCTAATCCCAGAAAACTGCGGATCTCAAACACACTCTTAGGCTGTGCCCAATCTTGCACTGCCTCAGTCTTGGATGTATCAACAGACACCCCTTCCCCAGAAACTACATGGCCTAAGAACTTCACCTCTTCTAGCCAGAACTCACACTTCCCGAACTTAGCATAAAGCTTATGGGCTCTAAGTAACTCTAGCACCACTCTCAAGTGTGCCTCGTGCTCCTCCTCTGAAGGTGAATAAATCAAAATGTCGTCCACGAAGACGACCACAAAACGATCCAAGAATTCCCGGAAGATCCGGTTCATCAAATCCATAAACACTGCCGGTGCATTGGTGAGCCCAAATGGCATCACCAGGAACTCATAGTGGCCATACCGCGTACGGAATGCCGTCTTCGGAATATCCTCCTCTCTGACCCTCAACTGGTGGTAACCCGATCTCAAATCTATCTTAGAGAAACAACGGGAACCCTTCAACTGGTCAAACAAATCATCAATACGGGGCATAGGATACTTATTCTTAACCGTAGCCCGATTCAATTTCCTGTAATCAATACACAATCTCAAAGCACCACCTTTCTTCTTAGCAAAGAGGGCCGGTGCTCCCCACGGCGAAACACTAGGACGGATATAGCCCTTATCTAACAACTCCTGGAGTTGAACCTTCAACTCAACTAATTCGGCTGGGGCAAAACGGTAAGGTGCCATAGAAATCGGCGCCGTGCCGGGCACTAAATCAATAGAGAACTCAATCTCTCGCTGAGGTGGCAAACTAACAAGATCCTCGGGAAAAATGTCCGAATACTCACAAACCACCCTCGGCAACACAATCTGAGTCTCATCACCCTCACTAATCGAAAGACTAGCAAGTAGACCGCTAAGCTCACTCCGTCCTCGCGGATCATAACCCGGTGGCAAAACACTACCAACCCGGTCCCCCAAAAAAACGAAAACACTCCCCGTTCACGGTACAACAAGTGACCCTCTGACGGTAGCAATCAATAACTGCCCGGTATGACGACAACCAGTCCATACCCAAAACAACATCAAAGCCCTTCATAGGCATAACTACAAAAGAGAAAGGGATTCTATGATCATCGACCTCTATATCACAACCCCTAACACCTTGTTTCAAAATCAATTCACCCCCAAGAGGTGACACTACACAAATAGGAGACGCTAACTGTGCTAACTCCAACTCCAAAACAGATGCAAATGCAGCAGACACAAAGGAATGAGATGCACCCATATCGATCAAAACACTAGCAACTGAATTGCAAAACAAGAAGGTACCTCTCACGACAGATGGAGCCGGTACAAGATCGCTGCGCTGTAACAGCATACACGCGCCCAGATGACCTCTGATCAACCTGCTCACCCCTAGACTGCTGCACAGACTGGGACGAAGAAGCCCCCTGATTGGCCCTCGAGGCCTGAACTGACTGAGCAGGCAGCTGACTCTGAGTCTGCCTCGAACCAGATGCACCAGATGTGCCACTCAACTGTGGGGCAGAACCTCTTCATGTGCCCGGCTGACCGCACTGAAAACAAGAGAGCGGCTGGCCTCTACCCTGACTCTGGCTCTGAGATCGAGCCGAAGAAGATGCTGCTCTCTGAACTCCTCCCCTCTGAGGACAAACTGGAGACTTGTGACCCAGCTGGCCACACTTGAAACAGGTAATGTCTCCCTGACTGCCTTTCCCAGAACTAGCACTGGCACTGGAAAAGTGGATCTAGAAAAACTACTCTGAGGCTGCTGAGGAGTGAAACCTCTCTGCCTCCTGCCATCACTCTGGCCATCCTGACTCCTCTTGGAGCCTTTCTGCCTTTCCCCCTCTTCCTGCATCATAGTCTCGGTATGGGCTGCTGCATCAACCAATCGCCCAAAATCCCTAATCATAGATCCGACAACTCTCAGCATGAGGCCACGCCTCAACTTCTTCTCAAACTCAATGCAACGGCGTTCCTCAGTCGCCACCAACTCAGGTGCAAACCTGGACAAACTAGTGAATGCAGCCTCAAACTCGGCCACTGATAAACTGTTCTGCTCAAGATGGCGGAACTGATCTCTCAACTTCTCCTGAACAGCTGGAGACAGGTACTTCTCCTGAAAAGCATCAACAAAAGCCTTCCAAGTACCTCCAATACGACCCTTGGTGAACTTCCACCACTGACCCGCATCCCCTTTCAGCTGGAAGGATGCCAAGGTCACCTTCAACCCCTCGTCTTCGATGCCTAGCATCTCAAACGTTTTCGTTGTCTGTTCGAGCCATTCATCAGCCTTAAGCGGCTCTTTAGGATCCCCCAAAAATTCATCCGGATTGGACCGAAGAACTCCCTCTTCAGAAAAGAAGGTCCTGCATCTGCAGCAACAACACCTGGGCTGGATTCGCAGCCCTCAGAATGTCAACTGACGCCTGAAATGCCCCTGCTATCCCTTGGGCCAAAGCACCCAAACTGCTGTCCTACTGGCTCGGCCACATTGGCCTGGCCAACACCCTCCTGAACTGCCGGAATTTCCTCCGGTATAGGCACTTCCTGCCTGGCCTGCCTACCACGCCTACCACGACCTCGTCCTCGTCCTGACATCCTAATAAAGGAAACAAAGACGTTAGCACTCTAAATAATGTGCCAAAACTATAACACTCACGTCCTAATACATTGGACAACAATAAATCACACCACGTAAGCACATAATCACATAAGCACCTACGAATTTCATTCCTGGATAATGATAGTCCCGAGGCGCCACTAAAGTTCCGGTTGGAAACAACATTGATCAAGTGCCTTTCCAACAAGACTTTCAGAGACTCAAGGATCCAATCAACATCCAGAAACTACATTCCATACCCACATAGTCACATAAACATGTTATCATATAAGCATGTAAAATTACACTAAGTCTCTATCAAACGAGACGAACCCATTGTGATACTAATCACTTCCCACGTACCCAAAGTATTCAAACCCGGTACGCTCTGATACCAAGTTGTAACGCCCTCAAAAAAACAAACCCATAATATATAATATTAACATGCGGAATTATAAGGAAATAAAGCATCTTATTCCATTCATCAGAGTACCATGAAATAAAAACATCATAATAAATGCCCTACGGGCTTACATCTTGCCAAGCCAACACTTGGACACAATTTCATGAGTTCTAACTCAAAACAAATAAAGCCCTGGGCTTGAATGTTTACATAATCCAAATAAACAACTAAAATAAATAAAACAGGTCTTCAAGTCCAAATCCTCACAAGCTAAGTCTTTGGAGGTAGTGAACCACCTGAACCTGAAAATGAAGTTCCCATATAGGGTGAGCCACAGCCCAGTAGAGAAATACTAAACCAAGCATAAGAATTAACTAAAGCATTAGCATTCGATACATGGTTAACACAAGATAATCAATTTCCAATTTCATGACACGAATGTCTACATTGTCTATGACACATTGTCTATGACACCTTTCACTTTCCAGTATTTATTCAACTTTCCAATTATATTATTATGGCTCAGAAACTGGCCAACTATAATAGTGATCCAAATGTCACAAGATAAATGAGACTAAAGCTCAAACCACAACACTTCCATACTTCCAACTGATACACATTATAATGATGTATCATAAAACACTTCAATATAAATAAGCACACATAAAAGTAATGCTAATGGAGTCATCCTATCTTTCCCAAACAAATCTAGAATCCATCCAAAAAAGCAGAATGATCCTAATATCTTCCCCTAACAATCCGGATAGTTTCCTATCTTCCCCTAACCGTGGAGTTCATCCCCTATCTCCTCCAAAACAAATGCATATGCAATGAAACACACAATTGCCATATACAACACATAATAATACAAGCAATGTTCTGTATTAATTCAACAGTCAATGTAAATGACATAATTCCAGTTATACCTAAGCCACATGCAAGGTCTACAACAATCAATGGCTATCCTCCACCGATAGCCCAAAACAGTTATTTCTAAACAAGAAATAAATACAACAGTGAATGTAAATTCAATGGTCTCATAGGTAAGTATTTAAACTACCCAACTATAACATTAATCTCATATTTTCCCCAACTTCATGAATTAAACCCAATTCCACATTTTTTCCTTTAAATTAATTATACAGATTAATCTAAGCCAAAACCCTAAGGTTTCTCCCAAAATTATCAAACTACCCCCACATACCAAAATACCAACACTTAGGATTAAAGCGTATAAATGGAGTAGGAAATCCCTACCTCGAAGCAAGAACCCAAAAAGAAGAAGACGGAGATGATAGCCCAAACTCCAAAGTGCTCCAAATCAACAACCGTTCAGATTAAATGGAAGCCCTCGACCCACTCTACCTTTTTAATGAAGGAACTAGGTTAGATACTCACTCTAAATAGATGAAACCTAGGAGAGAAGATGAGTGGGAGAGAGAGAGAACTCGTAATCTAGGGTTTTATAAACTAAAAGGGCTGCTGAAAAACTGTTTTAAAACGCCTAAACACGATTTTATACCCAGCCGCCCCGCTCGAGCGGACAAACTCCCGCTCAAGCGGACACTCACAGACTCCCGCTCGAGCGGACACTCCCACGCTCGAGCGGCGGATGCACACTCCCGCATCTCGACAAACCAGGTCCCCGCCTCGAGTCCACTCCCCAACGAGCGCCCCTCGAGACCCACACACTCCCGCTCGAGCGGCTCACACACTCCCGCTCGAGCGGCCCAACCCGCTTCGAGCGCAACCTGCACAAGAAATACTGGATGGATGTTTTTCCCGCTCGAGCGCCAAAACCCCCGCTCGAGCAGACAAGCCAAAATCTGGGCAACTAGTTTTGGTTCCTAAGCTCAACCAACCTGTTCCAAACCCCCCAACACATCCTATAACTCCAAATAAGAAAATATAGGACGACAACAACCATTACACAAAGATAGAATCTACGGAACCTAAGTCCGGATACAAACATCGAATGGGAAAAGACCGGGGTCGCTATAAAAATTTTAGTAACATTAAACATACTAATGGTTAAATGTTTAAATTTTTATTTAAACAATTAACATTGAAATTATTGTGATGTACAGATTATGTTTAAACAATTAACAATTAACAATTAAATAAATGTTGATGTACAGATTATGTTAAACAATTAACAAATGTTGATGTAATCAAATGTTGATGTATTAAAACATAAATTAATAGATGTTAAATAAATATACACGTTGATGTACAGATGTTGAAATAATTAATAAACATGTTGATGTACAGATGTTTAAATGTTTAAATAAAACATAATTTAAATAAATGAAATTATTTATTGTTGAAATTAAACATTTAATTTTTAAATAAAACATCTATTAAAACATCTATTAAATTTAAATAAGAAATTAAATAAAATATAAACAAAATTTTAAAATAAAACATCAATAAAATATCTATAAAAAATTATTTAAAAATAAAATAAATAAAACATTAATAAAAGTTAAATAAATTATTTTATTTTTAAATTGAGACATTTAAATTTTATTAAATTTTATTAAATATAATACATAATTAAATAGTAGAGGGTCAAAATTGTCATTTTCGCATCTAATCCAAACAGTGATTAGTCCCCCCAAAACAATCCCACCCCCCTAAGGACAGGATAGTCCCCCATATGGGGGACATGGAGTCCAGCGGACTAAAAAAAAATTAAACGACGGATAAGGAGGGAGGCCAGACATGAAGTCCAAATAGTGGATAGTCCCCCCCTTATCCCCCCAATCAAACACACCCTATATCCATCAAATCCAAAATGGGCCACTAGTATAATCCCAAAAAGAACCTTACCAAGTGGGCCCAGTAACCCACGCCATGCACTCCAGATTTCGGCTCCAAAAAATGAGCCCAAAAATCCAAACCAAAATGAGCCCAACGGCTGAATTTCAAAACTACCAATTCCATACCAACTCTTGCACCATGGGCCCCACAAAATATAAAATTACTGCCAAATAACCATAATAAAATCGTGGGCCAAAAATCTGGTGGATAAAACAATTGAACAAAACCCACTGGAAACAATTAAACTTACATAGAAACACGTGGGCCCCAGTACCCAACCACCGTGGACCCAAATAAAACACTAGGCCCCAAATATCAACAAACATTTATATATTAAACATAAATATTAAAAGATATAATCTAATTGCCCCCATGTGCTGACAATACCATACCTCAACATGCAATAGCCCAAGCTACACAATACAAGCTACATGTATAGCCACAGGACACCCACGTGAGCCCCTCTTCCCAATACAAACACAGCAGTGCAAATTTTGAACCTCACTCTGCACAATACAGCAGCACGCAATGGGCGGGATTATATCACTCGAGCGCACCACGCGCAAGCTCACCCGAGCTCACAACGGATAAGGGGTCACTGCTGTGCGTGAAGCACAGCAGTGACTGTGGTGTCTCCATTTGAGGTGTATTATGACCTTATTTTTATGATTCAAACCGTCCATTTTGTAAGGTTTGTTGAGTACTTCATGCCTACCAAAAATCATATTAATTGGATATCAACAACTATATGATCGAATTGCATATTATTTATGTTATTTCTCAAAATAAAACTTATTATTTGTTTTTTTGGTTATCGATCATATAGTTGTTGATATCCGATTAACATGATTTTTGGTAGGCATGAAGTATTCAACAAACCCTACAAAATGGACGGTTTGGATCATAAAAATAAGGCCATAATACCTCAAATGGAGGCACCACAGTCACTGCTGTGCTTCACGCACAGCAGTGACCCCTTATCCGCTCACAACGCGCTGACTGTACATTCAAACGAACAAGATCATCTTCATAATAATACCCACTGTAACGACGCCGACAAAAACCATGGCGGAGCTGCAAACCAGCTAGAATAACACGCTAACAAGAATTCAAATCGCAAAGACGCCTGCAAACAAGCTCCAGCAGCCAAACGACAAATCCCAAGAAGCTCAGAAACCCAGCAACGCAACCAGAAAAAAATGCAGCTAACGTCGAAGGGCCCATTGCAGCAGCTACATCCAGCATTGTGACAACGGCCCCAGCAACCCAGACGCCGGAGGACCTTGCTGCCATTGATGAAGCTTAAGCTATAAAACACCAAAACCCAACTCTGCCGATGACACCACACCACCAGCGGCGCCCATCATCGACGTAAAAAAACTTCAGAAAGCCCAAACATCGGTGAACAGACCAGCGCCGAAAATGATCCCACGCCGGAACATATACATGCCGAAACGCTGCCATGGAAGGACTCCAGGCAAGAACACACACCGACTTCGTAGAAGACTGGTTGCACCAACTTCACAACATGATCAGAACTACCCATCTTGAAAACCCAAGCTGGACAGAAACGACATGAATAGAATATAACTCCAGCCAATAAATGGAATATGGCCGTAATAAATAAGGCACTGAAACAGCACCATAACCCAAACTCACAAAACTCACTCTCTGGATAACAAACCAGCCAAAAAGAATTCATCGGACTGATAACTCACACAGTACACATTTATTTAATCGTTTGTTTGATTTGATTATTATTATTATTAGTTTACATAGTCGTAGACATCCATTTTGACCGGTCTTAATACTTGGGCGTTTTCTATTGAACACCCGCTGATGAAAATTGAAATATGCCATTTTATGAATTTCTCAGCAGAAAAAATAAAATTGAAACTTTAATCCCAAACCTCACCCATTTTGGCCAAATTATTTTATATCATTAATATTTTATTAATTAGTAGCATTTATAATTTTATATGTTTTTATGTAATTTGATGTGTGTGTACATATTTTGAGGTGGTGTACTCTAGAAATAGAAAAATAGAAAATAATAAAAACAAAAAACAGAAAACAAAAATGAAATATTTGGTCATGATAATGGGGTTTATGATGGAGACATTGTGATGATGGGTTTTGGGTGGAAGATGAGTTGTTAATTGTTGTAAGAGAGGGTGGACTATATATGATTAGGTTGTTGAGGTGGTGCAGGATATTGTTTTTGTAAAGCAAACAAAAGAGAGAATATTTTACAGAGAGAGAGAGAGAGAGAGAAAAAGAGGTTGGCCCAGTGGGTGTGTGTGGGTGTTTTTCGGGAAAAGGGTTCACAGATAAGAGGATATGTTTTTCAAAAAGAAAATAAAATGGAGGGACAGAGAGAAGTAAAAGGAGAATCAACACACATGCATAGGCTCAGGGTGGAGGGCCATAAAAAAATGTAAAAGAGCTAGGTTGCATGTGCTCTCTCTTTTGGAGTTGAAGAATAAAAAATAAAATAAAATAAAAAAAAGATAGGGAATATCTTTTCAAAAAGAAAAACAAAGGGGGGACACACAACTATAAACATGAAGATTTCTCTCTACAAAGCTCTCCATGTGCTGGATTGGTTGGGGGGGTGGAGCATGGAGCTGAAATAAAAAAAATATACAGACACACTGCACTCTCTCTCTCTCTCGGTGGTCTATTAAAAAAAGAGGAGTATTCATCATCTCTCTCACTGGAGGATGGGCTGAAAAAAGAGACATACAAAAGGTGGTGAAAAAAAAATGGCTGGGGGAGGGTGGTGTTGAGTGGGTGATAGAGAATAGTTTCAAAAGAGAGTAAAAAGGCCAAAGGGAGAAAAAAAAACTTGGTACAGATCATCCTCTACAAACCCACCTTCACTGAGGTTCTCAAGGCAAGCCATCAAAAATTCCAACAAATCAATAACACACAGATACACTGCAAGGGGAGAGGGCAGCACCTTGAAGCTATTCAAACTAGTGGGGAGGTTGTCTGCAGAGATAACATAGAGATAACCTTTTTTTGAAGGCAACAAAAAAGGAACAATGTCTTCTCTCTCTCTCTCTCTCTCTCTCTCTCTGAAGGTTGAGAGGAGAACAGGGCCTTGAGTTTAGAGCTACATAACACACTCATACACATGCACACACGACACACCATACACAGATTGAGCTTCAACACTAATACAGACAGCAGCACACACAGGCATGGGGACACCAAACCCATCTCTCTCTCTGTCTCTCTCTCTCTCTCTCTCTCTCTCTCTATGTATATAGAAATACATAGACAAATATAGTCACACGCGATTCAGAATTGAGGATATTAGTATCCTGGTTTCCTTGGCTAACCCCAATAATCTGAGTCAACTAGATAATTTTTTTTTGTAAAGTTGGAGAAGAAGCTTTATGAAGATGCAGCAACCAAGTCAGATTTTATGTCCAGAATATGTCAGAAGATAATGCCAATGGAAAGCTTGTATTATCATGGTAGCAGTGCTGCTTCGTCAAGTTCAGATCTGGTTCAGACTACCAGAACAGAAATTGCTGGTCATGGTTCCAGCTTGCAAAATATGTCTACATATTCTCATGAGCCTGTTGGCAATCTAGTTGGACAAAGTACACAGTCAAGTATCTTTGCCAATATACATAGGGAGTCACCCAGGAGTCAGCCATTACAACAGGTGGTTCCCCAACTCCAACACCAACAGTTGCGGCAGCAGCTTTTGAAACAGAAGGTCCAGCAACCACAAATTCAGCCCTCACTAATGCAATCAAACATCCAATATAGTCATCATCAACAATAAGAGCAACAAATTTTATCATTGCCAATCGAGCTTCAATATTCTCAGCAGCAAATGTTTATAACGGTTCAGGACCAACAGCAAACTGGGCAATGCCAAAATGCAACAATATTACAACAGAATCATCATGTTGGGCTACTAGAGAAGAAACAACAACTGCCATCATATCAGCAGAACATGTCAACCCTATTCAATCAGTCATTGGGGCTACAAAGTAATGTTTCTGGATTGCAGCAACAGAAGCAATTCATTGGAGCACGATCAGACTTGTTGAAGAGGCAGCCACATCAACATGCATTGAACGTTCTTCAACAACCTGAGGTTGCAGCACCACAGCAAAGTGTCCATCAAACAACACAGCCAATGCAGTTGCATCAGCTAATGGGTTTACAAGATCAAAGTAAGTGTCCGAGCATGAGAAATGTTAAGTAAACACCATAATTACATATTTGGCATCATGGAAGAGGGTTCGGATAAGTCCGAGTTTCCGAACCCTAATGCATGAGAAATGGTAAGCAAACACCGTAATTACATATTTGCCATCATGCAAGAGGGA
This sequence comes from Camellia japonica, assembly GCA_030407325.1. NCBI lineage: Eukaryota > Viridiplantae > Streptophyta > Magnoliopsida > Ericales > Theaceae > Camellia > Camellia japonica. The sequence continues at coordinate 45,014,104 of JAPPVO010000059.1, forward strand.
CCGAAAAAGTGTCTGAGTTTTTAAACCCTAATGCATCAGAAATGGTAAGAAAACACCATAATTACATATTTGCCATCATGGAAGAGGGTTCGAATAGGTGTCCAAGTGTCGAACCCTAACGCATGAGAAATGGAAAGAAAAAACACCATAATTACATATTTGCCATCTTGCAAGAGGGTCCGAATAAGTGACCGAGTGTTCGAACCCTAATCCATGAGAAATGGTAAGTAAACACCATAATTACATATTTGCCATCATGCAAGAGGGTCCGAATAAGTGTTCGAGTGGTCAAACCTTAATGCATGAGAAATGGTAAGTAAACACCATAATTACGTGTTTGCCATCATGCAATAGGGTCCGAATAAGTGTTCGAGTGTTCGAACCCTAATGCATGAGAAATGGTAAGTAAACACCATAATTACATATTTGACATCATGCAAGAGGGTCCGAATAAGTATCCGACTGTTCGAACCCTAATGGATGAGAAATGGTAAGTAAACACCATAATTACGTATTTGCCATCATGCAAGAGGGTCCGAATAAGTGTCTTCGTGTTCGAACCCTAATGCCTGAGAAATGGTAAGTAAACACCGTTATTACGTATTTGCCATCACGGTAGATGGTCCGAATAAGAGTTCGAGCATGAGAAATGGTAAATAAACACCATAATTACATATTTGCCATCATGGAAGAGGGTCTGAATAAGTATCCGAGTGTCCGAACCCTAATGCATGAGAAATGGTAAGTAAACACCATAATTGCATATTTGCCATCATGCTTGAAACAGGGTTCAGGCTAACCACGTCTGTCAACGGTTTACGAGGACACAATATTTATAATGGAAGTATTATACCAATCAACAGAAGTATTGAGTTTGCATCTAAATTTCCTGATGAAATCAAGGATATAACTCAATTGCAGCGCTTTCTTGGTAGTCTTAATTATCTAAGAGATTTCTATTACCGGTTAAGCCAGGATGCCTCTATCCTTTATACTTATCTCCCGAAAAATCCTCCACCTTGGTCTGAGGATCATACAGCAGCAATACAAACAATTAAAGCGAAGGTCAACCAATTACCTTGTCTTCAACTTCCTAACCCTCAGTGGAAAAAGATTGTTGAGACTGATGCTTCTAAACAGGGATTTGGTGGGATTTTAAAACAAATTAATCCTTTTTTTTTTTTGGGTGAATAAGACATAAGATTAAAAAAAAAAAAACAGAGATTACATAACTACAAGGGGCATACCCCAGGACCTAACAAACACTATACAAGAACAATAGGAAAAAGCCACGCAGGCAAACAACCCAACAAAGCTAAGCCAAAAACAAAGCAAAAACATAGCTAATTACTGGTCACAAAAAACCAAGCTAGAATATAAGCATAACTAAAAGATATATGTTCATAGGCCGCATTCTTTCGGATGAAGACTATGAACACACCCAACAACAGCCCACAAAATAACCATATACACAATATCATACTACAAAACCATGCACATCCTGCATGAATAGGCCAACTGAGAATAAACAAATGTAAACCGTTTAATAAATCCAAGCAAACAGAAGTAAAATGAAATAAAATAAAGACAATCTTCATCCAATAGGCGCTCCTAGCAGCCATCACCGAGACCCAGTCAACTCGAACGCCCAAAAGGCTAGAAATCATAGCTACACCAAAGCAACAACCACCTAGGGAGGACCAAATCTGCCTTTCCATGCATCCAAAGTGGACCTCAAACATTGTAGTAAACCCTATAAAGACAATCGTATATAATTAGTCTTTCCAACATTTATGAGAACATCTGGAACTTAAACCCGAAACAAAACACTCATTATAGACACACTATTCACTCGGCCCACAATTTAGGACCTCACACCACTCAAAAATTGCTTCCTTAACCTTCACATAAAGATATACAATATACATAAACAATAGCAAAATATTATCTGGCTATGATCACTCAACCCAAATATGAAAGGGACAATTTAATTATTCCTCACTACACTCAACCCTCATTAAGAATATATGGATCCACAGAAAATTCCAAGCATAACCTGCACAAGACCAAACCATTAGAACACTATTTTTTGCTCACCAACACTCAACCCTCATATAGAGAAACTCACATCACTCAGCAGCCCTCCCACATTTAACAACATGGGGCTTCAGAATTGTCTCTGGTAGGTTCCATTTAGCAAGAAACCAACTGTCACCTGTGGACCTAGGCAAATTCTTAATGGACATCATTCTGTTTCTAACCATCTGGATAATAGATTTAATAACCACTTCTTCAGGTTTAAATTCTTTGTTAAAGATTCAGTTATTTCTCTCAATCTAGATGTAGTAAACAAAACACAAGAAAGCATTGCTAAGCATATTAGCCCTCAAAGAATTACCTTTAACCTCTTTAGTTGCATATGTAACAATGTCTGGCCAATCTAATTCAAGCCACTTTATGTTGCACTTAACCTGAATAGCACCCCAAATAATGTTAGAAAATACGCATTTAAAAAATAGGTGGGAGTGACTTTCCCCAGGGTTAAGGCAGAAAGGGCACTGAGATTGAGAGGCCAACCCAAACATATTTAACCTATCACCAGTATATAGTCTATTGTGGATAGCCACGCAAACTATAAAACTGACTTTAGGAATCCTATGAGGGCCCCAAATAAGCTTATGCCAATCCACTTTATCTTTTTTGGGTGGATAAGTCATAAAATAAAAGACAAAAAACTTACACCACAACAAGGGGCATACCCCAGGCCCTAACCAAAGCACTATACAAGAACCAAAGAAAAAACAAAAAAAAAAAAAAACTAAGCCATTCCAGAATAACCCAGAAAAACTGACGAACAAACCATAACTATCTGGACAAAATAAATAAAAATAAGCCCTAACCTAAATGACCATACATAATAAGAAATAACCATAGTGTGTTCATGTGCCGCATGAAACTGTAAATGAGGAGCATGAACACACCCAATATCAAGTAGCAAACTGTAAATGAAAACAGAACATCCTGGACACCCGTGTACATCCCACACGGGTAGGCAAAATATACCACTTTATCAAATCTATTTCTCCAATGGTTCCAAGCTGAGTGAATGGAAAACTGACCATTAGTAGTAAGCTTCCAAATAGTTTGGTCACACCAGGAAGGGTTAGGCTTACACCACACAGGAGTGGAAGAGATCAACTCCTGAATTTCCCAAGAGTTAGGAGTAGGCCACTTCCAAGCTTGACCATCAATGATTTGACTTACTTTAGTCTCACTGCTAAGGCATGAGTCAGGAGTAGGCCACTTCCAAGCTTGACCATCAATGATTTGACTTACTTTAGTCTCACTGCTAAGGCATGAGTCATACATGATTCTGTTCCCAAACTTGTTCCACAGAGGACCAAGAGGATGCCAATTATTGTACCAAAGGAAAACGGACTCCCCACATCCAACTTGGTGAGTAATCAGAGGGGAAATCCAATCCCTAAGAGACAATATCTTCCTCCACACCCAGGATGGATCATTTGGGACTTTAACTTTCCCAAAAACTCTTACCCTTAAGTAAATAGGATTTGACCCATTGACACCACATAGACTCCTCCCCCCCCCTCTCCCCCCGAAAACAAGAACCAAATGTGCTTAGCAATAGCAGCTCGATTCCAAATCTCTAAAGATTTAAAGCCAAGACGCCCCTTATTTTTAGGAGCACACACAGACTCCCAAGCAATTTTGGCACTATGAGTTTTAAGATCACTGCCAGACCAAAGGAAAGCTCTCAGAATACTCTCAAAACAAATTAATCCTACTACTTCAACAGAAGACCTTTTACGTTTTCACTCCGGTAGTTGGAAATGAGCAGCTTTAAATTATCCAACTATTAAACCAGAATGTTTAGCAATTGCTAAATGTGTTTTACGATTCCAAGATGATCTTCTCAATCAACATTTTTTAATAAGAGTTGATTGTTTAGCAGTTAAACAGATTTTCAAAAAAAATATGTTTTAAATTTAGCATCAAAACAGATATTTGCAACTTGACAGGGTGTCAATATTTGACTTTGATAGTGAATATATCAAAGGTGAACATAATTCTTTACCTGATTTTCAAACCCGTGAATATTTACAGGGCCATACTCCTATTTCAGCATGATCAGCAGAGGCCGCAGAGGTCGTGGTAGGGGTTCTAACCCCTATCATACAGAATTTCCCAGGCTTAATGCCTCTACTAGTAAAGGTGAATCCAGTCAATCGGCTAAGGATATTCTCCTTAAGCCTGAAGAACAGTATACTCCTAACAGTATCACAAAGGAGACAATCCTCTACATTAAACCAGCAGCTAAAAAATGGATGACAGATCCATAGGAAATTAAGCGTCGGTATCTTACCACGCAACAATTTCCACCTCACTTTGACCAGTACAGATATGTGTATGAACAAATACTCACTGAAATAGGATCTGCTGAGATCAAGCATACTTTGCATGATCCTTCTAAAACAGCTAGTCCAATACGGTATATCAAGATTACCATCCACAATATTATGCCCATTACCACTTGGGGCATTCATCCGCATACCATAAGAAAGTTGGATATCCACAACCGTGAGACACGATATAGTTATTAGGACTATATTGATGCTTTCACCCATACTTTTTACTATCAGAATCCAATCAATAATCATTCTTGGTTTATCCGCATTTGCCCTGATGTCCTCAAAAATGATTTACCAAATTGGTTCCTTGTTTGGTGGGATAAATTTGGGTTCCACTTTGAAATTTTACTAGTACCCATTAGGGAAGCATATAATGATTGGCATGTTATTCCCACTTACTAGTAAACAAGGACATTAGTCCATTTTTTTATCCGTTTTGGAATTCCATGGATATGGAAATGAGACTCTTTTTTTTTTGGGTGGGTAAGTCATAAATTAAAGACAAAGTTTACACGTTTACAAGGGGCATACCCCAGGTAATACAACAAATTCGCATCCCCCCAAAAAAGAGGGGAAAATGAGACTTTCAATGTGATTACCAGAACAAAATCCCACGTCTTAAAAGGGTTTTCTTTGTAAGATGGTGGGATAAGGGTATGAACCCTACTTTAATAGAAACTGTCCAGAAAATCAAGGCACATACGCAAGCCTGCTGGGATGCTATTCCTAAAGCTCTTCCTAGTCAACCAGCTAATTCAAATCCCTTTGTACAGATTCAAATAGAATTAAGACAAAAATTTCCCAAATTGTCTAAAGTATGGATTTCATGAAGGAGCAATTCCTCCAAACTCTCTCCAAGAATGACTCCTCCATGAGATCTGTCACCAGCAGTCAAGACCAGGAAGACTCCGAAGATGAAGGTGCCAATGCATTTACTGTATTGACTGGTGAGTCACATGTACCAGAAGAAGATGAACCGAATTTTGGAGATTTTTGGGATTCTCTAACCAGTATGATTGTAGAGAAAATCAATAAAGAAAAAGACAAAAAAGGAAAAGGCAAAGAATAAAGCTTTCACTACAACAAAAAAAGCCTTTGGTGACAGACTGATTTTGTCTCCAAATATCAAAATTTTGTCACTAAAGTGTTCTATGACGAAAAAATTTTGTCACCACGTTTGTCGCCTATATGTTGTCGCTGAAAGTACCTGGTGACAAAAAACAGTTTCATCACCTATTTTTCATTTTTGGCAACGAAATTTTTCGTCTTCAAATGTTACATTTTTCGTCCTCTATAACATCAATTTTGTCACTAAAATTAGATTATATTTTATTTTAATTTTTTTTTGGCGACGAAATATTTCGTCACCAAATAGATTTTAGTGATGAAAGTTTTCCTCACCAATGATATAGATTAAGGTGACAAAAAAATTCGTCACTAAAATGAGCAAAAAATAAAATTCATCAATGACAAAAAAACATTTTATCACCAAATATTTCAATTTAGCGACAAAATATTCAGCAAATGTGACGAAATTATTTGTTTGGTACTATATCATTAGTGACAAAATTATTCGTCATGTTTTTTGAAAACTAATAGCGACATTTTTTATTTCGTCGCTAATAATAATTAAAAAAAATTTAAATGGGGATACTATTTTCAAATTAAAATTTTTCTTTTCACTAAAAATTCCTTGTGTATTTCAATAACTTGTTCAATAAAATATATAATACAAATCAATACAAAAATCTGTTCATTTTCATAAACATCACGATCGAATTTCAGCACTTTTTTGGGTGGGTAAGTCATAAATTAAAGACAAAGAATTACATATTTACAAGGGGCATACCCCAGGTAATACAGGATATCTAACTTGACCCCCTCCCCCCCAAAAGGGGGAAAGAAAACAAATAAATCATACTATAACAAAAAAAAAACAAGAAAAACCAAAATGCCCATATGTCTTTTTATTCCCCAAGTGACCCTTACTATCAGAGATAATAGAAAGGGACTTGGGGAAGAACAAAAATACAATATCAACTACATGTGGATTACCAAACATGTCTCTTAATATCCACAAAAAACATGTCCACTAATATCTACAAAAATACAATATCAACCGCTTGCGGATTACGTCTTAATATCTACAAAAAAACATGTCTACTAATATCAACAAAAATATAATATGAAGTGCGGATTACCAAACATGTCTTGTAATACTAACAAAAATATAAAATTTACAACGCAATCAAAATACATGTAAGGTAATATGAACAAAAACACAAAATAAGCTAGCTTCTGCTCTCCAAACTCTCGAATCTGCAAAAAAACGAAACACAAAAAATAAAATAAAATAAAAAATAAAAATTCAAATTAGACAATTATTATCTTATGAATTAAATATACAATTTAACATGTATTTTTCGACTTAGTTTTCAAATCGAGAGTCCCGTGCTAGTTCTGTAAGTTTCCACAACTTACATTGGCCCCTCCCGAGGTGTTTGAAGTGTTCCCCGGGCCTTCCCGTGCCTGTAACACGATTTTGGCCCCTGATGGCCTATTTACAAGCTTAAGTGTTGGAAAAATTCATTTTTGGACTTAGTTTTCAAACCGAGAGTCTCGTGCTAGCTCCGTAAGTTTACACAAGTTACGACGGTTGCTTCCAAGGTGATTGAGGTGTCCCCGGGCCTTCTCATGGTTGTTTAACGATTTTGGCCCCCGATGGCTTATTTTCAAGCATAAAAGTTGGAAAAAGTGCATTTTTTTACTTAGTTTTCAAACCAGGAGTCCCATATTAGTTTCGTAAGTTTTCACAACTTACATTGGTCCCTCCCAAGGTGTTTGAGGTGTTCCCCGGCTCGTCTCATGGTTGTTTAACGATTTTGGCCCCTAATAGCCTATTTTCAAGCTTAAGTGTGAAAAAGTTTATTCACCCAAAAAAAGTGTGAAAAAGTGCATTTTTTGACTTAGTTTTCAAATCGGGAGTCCTGTGCTAGTTCCGTAAGTTTCTACAACTTACATTTGGTCCCTCCCAAGGTGTTTGAGGTCTTTCTCGGGCCGTCTCGTGACTGTTACACGATTTTGGCCTTCGATGGCCTATTTTCAAGTTTAAGTGTGAAAAAGTGCATTTTTGGACTTAGTTTTCAAACCGGGAGTCCCATGCTAATTCCGTAAGTTTCCACAACTTACATTGGTCTCTCCTGAGGTGTTTGAGGTGTTCCCCAAGCCGTCTCGTGGCTGTTACACAATTTTGGCCCCCGATGGCCTATTTTCAAGCTTTAGTGTGAAAAAGTGACTTTTTCGACTTAGTTTTCAAACCGGAAGTCCCGTGCTAGCTCCGTAAGTTTTCAAAACTTACGTTGGTCCCTCTCGAGGTGTTTGAGGTGTTCCATGGGCCGTCTCGTGGCTGTTGCACGATTTTGGCCCCCGATGGCCTATTTTCAAGCTTAAAGTGTGAAAAAAGTGCATTTTTCGACTTAGTTTTCAAACCGCAAGTCCCGTGCTAGTTCCATAAGTTTTCACAACTTATGTTGGTCCCTCCCGAGGTGTTTGAGGTATTTCCCAGGCCGTCTTGTGGCTATTGCACGATTTTGGCCCACGATGGCCTATTTTCAAGCTTAAGTGTGAAAAAAGTGCCTTTTTTCGACTTAGTTTTCAAACTGGAAATCTTGTGCTAGTTTCGTAAGTTTTCACAACTTACGTTGGTCCCTCCCGAGGTGTTTGAGGTGTTGCCCGGGCTTTCTCATGACTGTTACACGATTTTGGTCTCTGATGGCCTATTTTCAAGCTTAAGTGTGAAAAGGTACATTTTTGGACTAAGTTTTTAAACCGGGAGTCCCGTGTTAGTTCCGTAAGTTTTTACAACTTACATTGGTCCCTCCCAAGGTGTTTGAAGTGTTCCCCAACCGTCTCGTGGTTATTACACGATTTTGGCCTCCGATGGCCTATTTTCAAGCTTAAGTGTGAAAAAGTGCATTTTTAGACTTAGTTTTCAAACCGGGAGTCCCGTGCTAGTTTTGTAAGTTTCCACAACTTACATTGGTCCCTTCCGAGGTGTTTGAGGTGTTCCCTGGGCCGTCTCGTGGCTGTTACATGATTTTAGCCTCCGATGGCCTATTTTCAAGTTTAAGTGTAAAAAAGTGCATTTTTGGACTTAGTTTTCAAACCGGGAGTCCCGTGCTAGTTCCGTAAGTTTCCACAACTTACATTGGTCCCTCTCGAGGTGTTTGAGGTGTTCCCTGGGCTGTCTCATGGTTGTTACATGATTTTAGCCTCCGATGGCCTATTTTCAAGCTTCACCTGGGCTAATAAGAGAACTAGGGGTGATTACATTGCCACTAAGATTGATAGAGTTTTGGTCAATGAATCTTGGATTGACCATTTCCCTGTCTTTAATGCTATGTTCCTCCCTTCTAGTATCTCTGATCATTCTCCTGTTGTTGTTACTGTTTCTGGTAAAACCCACTCTTTCAAAAAACCCTTTAAATATTTTGATTTCTGGGCTAAGCACAAGGACTTTCTTCCTATAGTTTCTCAGGACTGGAATCAATATATTAGGGGTGTCTCGATGTTTAGAGTTTGCCAGAAACTCCGCAGTCTTAAACCCATTCTTAAATCATTAAACAAAAAGGAGTTTAGCGACGTCTCTACCAGAGTGTTAGCATCTAAAGCTGAGCTGGAGTCTATCCAGTGGAAACTAGACAAAGATCCTGCAACAGCTCTCTCCAACTTCTTGAGAGGAGCTTGTTAAAAAAGTATGTGGATCTTAGTGCTGTTGAGGAGAGCTTAGCTCATCAAAAGTCTAGAGTCCAATGGCTTGGTCTGGGAGACAAGAACAGTAAATTCTTCTTCAGATCTGTGAAGAGTAACATAAATAGAGGGAAAATTCTCAATGTTGAGATGGCTGATGGTAGGGTCTCATCCCAGCCTGAGGAAATCCATGACGCTTTTATAGAGTATTTTTCCAAACTCTTTGGTAGTCCTTCACATAATCAATATGGTGGTACTAATAGAGTTCAACATCTGATCAAAGCCAAAGTCACTCCTGATCAAGCCATTAAATTGGCTAGTCCTGTTTCTGATAAGGAGATCAAGGATGTTTTCTGGTCCTTAAAAGCTAATAAGGCCCCTGGTCCCAATGGTTACTCAGCTGGGTTTTTTAAAAGTACTTGGAGTATTGTTGGGAGAGAAGTTACCCAGGCTATAAGAGCCTTCTTTGAATCTGGGAAGCTTCTGTCTGAAATCAACAATACTACAATTGCGCTCATTCCGAAAATTCCCAATCCGATGAAAGTTGGGGACTATAGACCTATCTCTTGCTGCAACACTATTTATAAGTGTATAGCTAAGATTCTTGCCAATAGAATTAAAGAGGTCCTCCCTGACCTTATTGATCCTGTGCAATCTGCTTTTGTGCATGGTAGGAGAATTTCGGACAATATCTTTCTTTCACAAGAGCTGATGAGAGGCTATCACAGAAGCTCTCATGTTCCTAAGTGTGCCATGAAAGTTGATCTTTTTTTTTTTTTTGGGTAAGTAAGTCATAAAATAAAGACAATGAAATTTACAAGTTTACAAGGGGCATACCCCAGGCACACCCAACAACAAATAAGTAAATGAATACATAACCACCATAAACTACCACTTCACCCCCTTAAGATAGGGGGAGAATCACAAGAACAACAAAAAACAAAATAACCCAACTTTGCCCATATATCCATTTGTCCCCAAGTAACCCCTACCATCAGAAATAATAGATGGAAACTGGGGATGGATATATGGGCAAAGATACAAACAAACACCATAAAACTTAAAAACGACAACAAACATACTCACAAAGCAACCACCCTCAAGACAAATCACAAAATGATAACCAACCCCATTCGCCCCCAGTCTCTACCGAAGAACAACACATGGAATCCAGTAAGCATCCCACTCCTCACAGCCGTGACATCCTAGCCACTCAACAAAAGCCATGACAGAGGAAAAAATCTACCCCGTGAGAAATCCCGACAGAGTCACATGAAGTTAGCACGATCAGTAACCATAAGCAACAGTCATGTGAGTCGTAGTGACAACGGTAGCCCCACAGCAACAAACCAATACATAGCCAAAAATAACATGAGATCAATCATCACATCCCCCAGTCCCTTCCTTGGTAGATCATGAGCCTCAAACCCCATGGCAGTGTGCCCTTCACCCCATGTCAGGCGTGGCAAAAGGATCAATTAGGATGGGTCACATGAAGACAAGAAGCAACCGGAACCGGTAGCTATCCTCCCGCTCATCTCCCAGTCTCTAACTCGGCTAGTCATCGAACCACTATTCCCCATAGCAATGACCCCTCAATCACTCTTGGCGGAGATGGCTCAAAACTAACCTCATATCGAGTCACATGAGGATCACACGATCAATCATCATGAGAAAATACATAATCTGCTACAAAGAGGCTAAAAGAAAGTGCAACCAACTGCCCAAAATTTCCTCGTGAAAGCACCCCACTTGACAGCGTAAAAAAAAAATACTCACAAAATAATCCACTTTCACCAACATGGCCATAACCAACCCTCGGTCAAAATGTCGTTAGCCAATTTACTGTGGGCCCAAGAATCAGCCCATAACCGTGGAAGGAAAACTTAGTGGACCCATTTAACAATATAACCATGAAGTCAAAAATGGGCCCCACCAATTTCTTCAAAGAACCAATTAGTCGCGGGCCAAAAATTAAACAGCCCACGGATCGCCCACAATAACCACGTTGGCCACGTATGATTAACACACCAACTCAAAACATGGCCCCCACACAAACCGTGTGATGGTTTGAACAAAAAAGTGGGCCCACTTACCACCCACTTGTATATACATTTCTTATAAATCCAATAAAGCAACCCCCCATACCCACGTGTTGTCCTAGATCAGAACAAAATCTGGGTGATAGCACAAACAAACAGCTTTACAACTGATCACACTGCCCAAAAAATGTGGGCCCACCACGTGTAGAGGTACCTCTGATAAATCCATATAAAATACACAATTGAACCCACTTACTTGAAACTCATGCAAAACAAACTCAATCCAACCACGTGCTTACATCATGCTTCTAGAAGGAAGCTCAACAAATACAATTCAAAACCACTAACGAGCCCCCCGTTTTTAATTTGAAACCGACTCCAATTTCAAGCGGGAAAACTGGGGCAAGTAAGTAGATGTAACGTGTGCAGTACACCTACACTCCATAGCCGACGTGCCTTCCACTGAAAAAAACAGCAACTCCAGCTATATGCAAATAGCACCATCAGCCGTCATCATCACTAGCAACCCACGCGCAGGAGCGTGGGTCCATACAACAAGACCCACTCGCGCAGGGCTGTACGCCATACACTATGCTTCAGCTTAATCATCTTCGATATAGCACCGATGCTAGCAGATCACCGGTGTTAGAGAGCCTAACCAGAACCAACATTGTTCATGAACAACGACGCCAGACCCGAAGCACAACACGCGTGGTCTAGAACAGCAGATCACCGTGATTCCACCACCGAAACCACAAATCAACCTTCAACCACCATACGGTTGACCAGCAACTACCATCCAGAGCACACGGCAAACTCTGGAACTCACCAATCATCCAAAATCACGACTGTGAATCGGATCCAACAGCCACCTTCACAGCACCACATACATACCACACCCGTTGCCATCTTCACCTCTCAAGAAAGAAGCTCAACCATGGACGGATGAAACCCACGAGTACCACGGTGGAGAAAGATACTTCCACACAGCACCCAAACTAATAAACAGACAACAAAACCACCAACGAAGTCAGTAGAGATGCATCATCAAGAACTAACCAACCCACTAGCAAGAGTAGACGGTTGTTCAAAACAAGCACAGTAACCATGGACAGTAAACCCACGGCCGAACCCTGTGATAATCTCAATAACTCATATGAACCACCGGCGACAATACCACCGGAAAACACAAACTCACTCTCCCTCAGATGGTAGAGGAGCTAAAAAACTGGCCAGTACTTGACCATCACCACCGGGGGGAGCTTTCTCTCTCTAGATTCTAGAGAGAGAGGCTCTACTTTCTTCCCCTGCGGGCTTAAAGGCTTATGATCTTATGAAGGCTTATGATACTGTTCATTGGGAGTTTATTATAGATATTCTTAGTGCCATGGGGTTTCCCCCCACTATGATCAACTGGATCAAAGCTTGCATGACCAGCCCATCATTTTCCATATGCATCAATGGTAGTCTTCATGGCTACTTCAAGGGGGTTAGAGGTCTTAGGCAAGGAGACCCAATGTCTCCTTATCTTTTTGTCTTAGCTATGGAGGTTTTGGCTAGAATCCTGGACGAAAAGTCCAAGTATCCTCTCTTTAAATTTCACTGGAGATGTGAGAAGTCCAGAATTGTAAACTTGTGCTTTGCAGATGACCTCATGATATTTAGTAAGGGTGATACTAACACTGTGCAAATGATTATGGAAGGTTTAAATGAATTTACTGCTCTGTCTGGTCTTACCCCTAACACAAGTAAGAGTAATATTTACTTCTCTGGGTGTAATGAGGAGTTAAGGGCTAGCATCCTTCGAATTGCTACTTTCTCTGAGGGCGTGCTTCCTGTCAAATATCTTGGAGTTCCTCTCATTACTACTAAGCTGAGAGCTTCTAATTGTAAGCAACTTGTTGATAGGATTACTAAGAGGATTAGTAGTTGGACTAATAAACTTCTTTCTTATGCTGGGAGAGCTCAGCTCATCCAGACTATATTATTTTCTATGCAAGTTTATTGGTCCTCACTTTTCATCTTACCTAAGAAAGTGGTTAAGGAGATTGAGAGTCTCCTTAGAGCTTTCCTTTGGTCTGGTACAGATCTCAGAAAACATTGTGCGAAGATTGCCTGGGATAAGATCTGTGTCCCTAAGAAAGAGGGTGGTTTGGGGTTCAAATCTATGGAGACTTGGAACAAGGCTGCTATTGCTAAACATGTTTGGTTTCTTTTCTCTGGTGGGGAGCAATCCATGTGGTGCCAGTGGGTTAAATCTTATCTTATTAAGGGTAGATGTTTCTGGAAACTTAAGACACCTAGTGATCCTTCTTGGGTTTGGAGGAAAATTCTCTCTCTTAGGCCTATCATTTACCCTCTCATTAAACATAGGATTGGTAATGGTCAGAATACTTTCTTATGGTATGATAACTGGCACCACCTTGGCCCTCTCTGGGAAAGATACGGTGACAAAATCATGTATGACTCTGGTTTAAATGGGGAGTCCAAAGTTAGTAAGATCATTGTTGGTAGTTCTTGGCATTGGCCTTTTCCCAACTCCTGGGATCTCAGGGAATTAACTTCCTATAATCCCAACAATTGCCCTCCTAATCCTTTGGAGGAGGATAGAGTTCTTTGGACTCTTAACTCTAATGGTCTTTTCACTGTTAAATCTGTGTGGGAGTTATGGAGAGCTAAACAGGACTCGGTTCCTTGGTACAACTTGGTCTGGGGCCATGCCAACATCCCCAAAGTCAGCTTCATTGTCTGGCTGGCTATCTATGGTAGGCTTAACACTAGTGATAGGCTCCAAGGTTTTGGCATCTCTTCTAATACTGTTTGTACATTTTGCCTTGACTTAGATGAAAGCCATTCACATCTCTTCTTTGAGTGTAGCTTTACATCTAGAATTTGGTATGCCTTGCAAGATAAGTGCAATGTTAACTGGCAGCAGGTTCCTTGGCCTGAGATTGCTGATTTTGTCAACAGAGAGAGTAAAGGAAAATCTGTGATATCCACAATCACTAGACTCTCCTTTCTCTGTACTGTGTATCACATTTGGCTTGAAAGAAACAATAGAATTTTTAACAAGGAATGTAAACCCGTCGAGGTTATCATTAAAGCTATTGTACTCATGGTGAGAAATAGAATGCTATCTGTTAGCAACTCTCCTATTGCAACAGGTGATGACTGGTTCCTTGCTCAATGGAACCTTCCCAAATCAATTATGAAGCCCCATTCTAATAATGGGAGGGCTGCTGAGTGATGTGAGTGCAGTATATTGTGTGTTGAGTGGTAGTGAGCCAGATAATGAGTGTTTTTCTAATCAGCTGTTACATGTGTAGGTTCATTTTCATGAAGATTACTGTTATATGTGGGTTGAGTGTTGTGAGACACATAGTCACTATATCATTGGAATTCTGTGGGTTGAGTGATGTTAGGACTTACATGATTGATACGCTTACCATTATATATATTGTAAATTTTTATGTGCAGGTTAAGGAAGCATTATTTGAGTGTGGTGAGATCCTATATAGTGGGTTGAGTGGAGTGAGATCTAATATTGAGTGGATATTACATACTTTCTCAGATACTGATATTATTGGTTTACTCTTGATGATGATTAACTGGCAGGTCATTTTATTATGTCTAGCTCCCCAGCTGGGTACATTTGGGGCCTGGTACCTAGTGCTGCTGTGTGTGAACATTAAAGTATCAAATGTGAGGCATGGAACTAAGAGTCTTTCAACTGAGGCATGTTATCTCCAGCTGCAGTGGAAGTCTCGGTACCTGTCAAAAAGAAATGGGTCTTTGGGAGTGGCTGCTTCATGCGCCGTCCGGAACTACCTGACTGTCTACAAGTTGTTTTTTATTTACCTTCACTTTATCTATACTAGGTCTACTTTGTTTGGCCTACTATAGTGGGATGTACTAGAGAGACTATTTTTGTTTGTCCTGTGTTTTGTTTTTGGATGTTTTGTGTGACTGCTGGTTATATCCAGCGTTTGGGCTCTTGCGGTTTCTTGGGGAAGCATGCTTCAAACAACTTTGGGATCAGGGCTAATCTTTGCTTGGATGGAAATGTTATCGTTATGTTACCTTTTGGTTTATTCTGTTGATAGACTAGAATTCTTGCTTTTGTTCATTCTCTATTTCTGTAAATAGTCCATGAACATTGTGCTCATGTTCTAGTTTTTTTTGTTTTGGTTTCTTGTTTAGCTTCTGGGTAGGGCCTGGGGTTTGCCCCTTGTAATCCTGTATATTTTGCTGTTTTATTTATGTCTTATTCACCCCAAAAAAAAACTATGAAAAAATGCATTTTTGGACTTAGTTTTCAAACCGGGAGTCCCGTGCTAGTTCCGTAAGTTTCCACAACTTACATTGGTCTCTGCCGAGGTGTTTGAGGTGTTCCCCGAGCCGTCTTGTGGCTGTTGCACGATTTTGGCCCCTGATGGCCTATTTTTTAGCTTAAGTGTGAAAAAAGTGTCTTTTTCAACTTGGTTTTCAAACCGGAAGTCCCGTGCATTTTTGGACTTAGTTTACATTTGTTCCTTTCGAAGTGTTCATGATGTCTCCCGTGCTTTTTCGAGCCTATTTGGTCTCTATGAAATTTAAAATATTGAAGGAATTTTGTGACAGAACTTACTTACTAGTATGGATTTTTAGTCTGGGATTTTTCAATACAACCAGCCATCTGATGGGGTAAAATAGGTATTATATCATTATAAAGAAATATTGGATTGTTTGAAGTTTCGGATACTAAACCTCATAGGAGTTTGAAAATGTGAACCTTAGAGGGTTCCTTCCATGCTAAATGCACGTGAAAAGATGACTATCCTACTCTCCTGCAAGTTGCTTCAAACCCCTTACAAACATCACTCTTTCTATCACCGTTTTCTACCCCAAAACCTATAAATGCTTTAGCTTTATTTGGTGTTTTCTTACTTTTTTATTTGTTTATTTTATTCTCTTAGTTTTCTTGCTTTTCCAGGTTTGTTCATTCGAGCCGGATCTGCAATGTTGCTGTCCGTTTTATATTTTCTTGTGTCCTTTGTTGATGTATAGCTTTCGATAGGGCTTGGGGTATGCCCCTTGTATTTTGTGTAAGTTTTTTGTTTTTATTTTATGACTTAATTACCCCCCCCCCCCCCCCCCAAAAAAAAAAAAAAAAAAAAACAATGCTTTAGCTTTAAGAAGCTATTTTTCTACTATTCCACAATTCCATATGAAAGAATTCGTTCGCCAGTTCCATTACAAAATCCAAAGTTCCAACAAAGATGGAATATTGGATGGGCAAGCAGTCTTGTAATTAGTTCCAATCTATTTCCTGTGCATAGCGACCCTGGTTTTGACCCGTCTCTTGTGGTGTTCCAGACTCGGGTTTTGTGGTTGAATGTTATTATCTATATCTTGTTTCCATCCTTTAATTCCTTGTATTTGAATTTTTGAATATCTTGGGCATGTTTGGAACAGGTTGGTTGCTAATTGGTCTAGAACCTTGTTGCCCAGAATTTAGGTCTTCCGCTCGAGCGGGTCCTCTTGCACTCGAGCGGGGTTTGCAATCCTTTAGTACCTTGTGCGTCTGCAAAAAAAAAAAATACTGCAGAAGTGTTTTTCACGCTCGAGTGGAGTTTATTACGCTCGAGTGAGTCTGAGCTCGAGCGGCCCCTCTGGCGCTCGTGCGACTGTCTGAAATCTGTAAAATACTAGACGAGTGTATTCTACGCTCGAGCAGATATCATTGCGCTCGAGCGGGTAGTGCCTTGCTGTTATGTCTTGGCGCTCGAGCGGTCTTTATCGCGCTCGAGCGGGTGAAATTTATGTGTCTGACACTAGAGCATCAAACTTTCCGCTCGAGCAAACCGCGCTTTATCAGATTGTGAAAGTGACATTTCAAATCATTTTCAGCTTTCTCTCTCTAGAAACTCACCTTCTCTCTAAGATTTCATCTAAATCCATTGAGTTCTTGACCCTAGTGTCTTTGAGAATAAGGTAGAGGGCTTCAAGAGCTTCGTATTGATCTAAGTAAAAGTGGGTTTCGTCATTTTTGGAGTTCAACCTTGCTTTGCTCATATTCTCGTCTTGAGCTAGGGAATTTCTACACTCTAATATGGTTTTTAGCTTAGTTATTTGCTATATTGTGTATAGATGATGAGATTTGGTTGTGAAATGAAAAGAACGACTTTTGATAAAATTGGCATAAGTGCGTTTGAGGTTTGAATACAAGGATATGTTGTGCCAAAATAGTTGATTTTGGTGTTTGGGTTGATATTTGGAAAGAGGGAGATTTTGTGTCATGACCCGAACCCACCCCCGTGGGTTAAGGACACAACCGGCCAGTAATCATGAGACTACCTACAGCCTCAGACCGAACCAAACGTATTTTAACAGAGTTGATGGGGGCCAAACGGAAGCAAATTTAAAACTTTGTCCATAGAGCTATGCTTAAGTGCACACCACAACATTCCAAACATTTATATGTTAATAACTCACATCAGAATATGTATTAGCACAAAACACTGTATATACAGGATCATACAAATTTAAGTCAGTCAAACCCAAGACTTATATACAAAAATGGTCCGATGTTTTCACCAACAAAACAAAACTATAAACAGAGGACAAAAGGGCGAAGACAGCCTCGTGCGTGAGACGTTTGGGCTGACTCTTCAAAACTCTAATTGTTTCTCACAATTTCACCGGGGCTAGTTTTGGACGTCCTTTAGCTCACCTACATGTACATGAATGAGTGTGAGCGAATGCCCAGTGAATAATATCAATTAAAGAAGATACATAAGTAATCATTGAAACAGTTACGGCAGACGGCCTTTGGCCCAATCGTCTATTTCAATCGGCCTTCGGCCCAATCGTCTATTTCAATCGGCCTTCGGCCCAATCATTTATGTCAATCGGCCTTCGGCCCAGTCATTCATGTCAATCGGCCTTCGGCCCAATCATTCATGTCATTCGGCCTTCGGCCCACATTTATATCAATCGGCCTTTGGCCCAATCATTTATGTCAATCAACCTTCGGCCCAATCATTTATGTCAATCGTTGTCCACCATTCAAATTACAATGATCGGCTTGTGGATTTGCCCTGGAGCTCGACCCTACACATTCCATGAACACAAAAGGGTCACTAACAATTCAATCCGTTCTAAATTGGTTCTAGGTGTTACATGCAAAAAGGAAAGGTGATTAGGGAGAGCTTCTCTCTCTAGATTCTAGAGAGAGAAAGCTTCCTCCCGTTGGTAGCCTTGCTTTGCATCCTCTTGCGGTGGTCTCTATCTACCAGTTGGGGTGAGTTTTGCGTGGATGTTGATGTGACTTGGTCTGGTCCGTAGCTGTGTCAACCCAGTGAGATACAACTCTGGTTTGACTGAGTCTGGTTTGTAGCAAGTGTTCAGAGCTATGCTGTCCCAGGGTCGCGTTGGGTTATCAGATTTGGAGGTCGTTTTAGAGGTCCTAATCCGAGAAGAATGGTCCTGTTTAGCATTCGTGCTGATGGGTTTGTTTGGAGATTGGATTTTGGCGATGCTCTCCTAGTTTTGGGGTTCTGTGTTGCTTTTGGTAAGTGACCACGGTATGGGTTTCCGACGGTAGGATCACATTCTCCGTTTTGTTGAGGCTATCCAATCTGGTAATGCGTTGCTGAATCCTTCTCTTGTGGAAGAGGGTGAGCGTGCATTTCTCGTTTGGTTTGGTGAGTGAAGATGGTAACTTACGTCCTTGTATTGCTAATGTTCACCATCACATGCCTGCGGTGGCTGTTTTCTGTTTCCGGGGGTTGTGAGAACGGTGGTACAGTGTTTGTGAGGACGGTGTGTATCATGTGTTCTATATGCTCCGGCCATGGTGGTTTTTTCGCCGATCGTCTGCTAATAGTTACGTTTTATGATGGAGCGTGAAGGTTACGTGTGGTCTGTCGCGTGGACGTTGGTGCTGTGTTTTCCGCCAAAGCTTGCTGTATAAGCTTTGCTGATGTTCTGCTCAAGGATAGCACGTGGGTCTTGGGGCAGATAAATTTGGTGGCTGGTCATTTCTTGATTGGGTGCCGTGTACATCACCTTTACATGGGGCTGATGTTGGGGAAGGTAATAGCTTTTCAACTTTATATATGTATATATTCATATATATATTTGGTTGTTGACTACGGTTTTTGCTGGGAGCTTAATGGCTTGGGCAGCTGGGGCCCACTTGGTATTTTATTCCAAGTTTGGGGCGTGAAGTGGTTTGTGGCAGTGGAAAATTTTGACCCACGGCCAATTGGGTTTTACGAAGATATTTTTTTTTGGGCAAGTAATTTATGAAGATATTGGTGGGGCCCTTGTGAACTTCATGTTATATTATTATTTGGGTCTACTATCTACGGGTTATGGTTTTTGTTGTGGGTGTTGGGGCCCACAAGTTTGCTTTTGTAAAGAAGCTGCTCATTATATGTGTGGTTTTGTGATTGTGGTTTGTGGGGCCCATTGATTTTTTTTAAGGGGCTCACATGGGTGTAATTTAGCTGTTGGTGGGAATTTTACAATTGGTAGTGGAGTAGTGGGTTTTGACCCACGATTTTGGGCTGGTGGACAAGTTTGTTTTGACCCATGTGAGACTATCCGTGGGCTGGTACATTGGTGCGGATTGTGGGCATATTTTTGGGCTCACTTTTTTTGTCTTATGAGTGGCCCATTTTTATTATTCTTCTCAGCAGATTGGGCTGTGCGTTATTGGGTTTGATTAAGTGGGTTTTGTGCTCTTTTATTTCTGTTTAGCCACATTGCAGCAGTTACCACTTATAGTTGATTTTTCATTTTGATTGATCGTGTGATCCTCATGTGACTCGATACGAGGTGAGTTTTGAGCCATCTCTGCCAAGAGTGATTGAGGGGTCACTGCTATGGGGAATAGTGGTTCGATGACTTGCTGAGTTAGAGACTGGGAGATGAGCGGGAGGATAGCTACCAGTTTATGGTTGCTTCTTGTCTTCATGTGACCCATTCTAATTGATTGTATTGCCACGCCTGACATGGAGTGAAGGGCACACTGCCGTGGGGTTTGAGGCTTGTGATCTACCAAGGAAGGGACTGGGGGATGTGATGTTTGATCTTATGCGATTTTTGACTATGTATTGGGCTGTTGCTGTGGGGCTATTGTTATTTCGCTACAACTTCCAAGGCTGTCGATTATGGTTCCTACTCGTGCTAGCATCATGTGACTCTGTCGGGATGTGCCGTGGGGTAGATTTTTTCCTCTGTCATGGCTTTGGTTAAGTGGCTAGGATGTCACGGCTGTGAGGAGTGGAAGGCTTACTGGATTCCATGTGCTAATCTTCGGTAGAGACTGGCGGCTTGTGGGGGTGGCTATCCTTTTGGTCAGGCTTGTGGGTTGTAGCTTTGTGTGTTTGTTTGTCATGTTTAAATAGCTTTGTGGTGTTTATTTGTATCTTTGCCCATATATCCACCCCAAGTTTCCATCTATTATCTCTGATGGTAGGGGTTATTTGGGGACAAAAGGATATATGGACAAAGTTGGGTTCTTTTCTTTTGTGTTTTCAGTTTCTTGTTTACCTCATTTCTTAGGGGTGTAGTGGTTGTTTTCTGGGTTATATATGCTTTTTCATTGTTGTTTGGGCGTGCCTGGGGTATGCCCCTTGTAAACTTGTAAATTTTATTGTTTTTATTTTATTACTTACTTACCCAAAAAAAAAATCCGTTCTAAATTCACATTTTCCTCTTTAGGCTTTATTCTTATCTCTTTAACTCATTTACAATGTTTAACACATGCCTAAGAGTGCTTTCAAGTGAAAGAGAACGGAAAACGAAACACAGAATGCGAAAACAAAATTTCAGAAAACAGGGTCCCCGCTCGAGCGTGGACTCCCCCGCTCGAGCGGACCCTTAAGGCCTGCAAAAGTACTGGTTGCATGAAAAATAAGCTCGAGCGTGAAATAGGGCGCTCGAGCGGAAGGCCTGTCTACAAAGCTCCCCGCTCGAGCGTGAAATACCCCGCTCGAGCGGACACCAAGTCTGCAAAAAGTACTGGGAGCACATAATTTACGCTCGAGCGGAGATTCTCCCGCTCGAGCGGACCTCAAAATTCTGAAAAATCCAGAATGTGTTCTTGAGCTCCCTCTCAACATTCAAACCAACATTTCTCGCATTTTATGGCTCCAACCTCACATATTCTTGTACTAACATGGTATAAACACTAAAACATATCATCATGGAGCTCAATTTCATGAATCAAACACATGCATGCCCCAAATCGACACCAAACTCAATTCCAATATACACATTCATCCATTCAAAGCTCTTATCTTCATAAATTGTACATGCATGTGATGTATTGCTCCCATTTTCAATTTAGATGATACAATTGGTGATTATACGTGAGCTTTAACCAAAATCCTACATGGATCATGTATTTTAAACTCAAACATGCAATTTCAAGCAATTACATACATGCATGCACACATGGGCCTTTAATACAACAAAATCAAACTAATTCATTTTTCTTGACCCTCATTCAAACTTGAATTCACAAGATGATAACTAAAAACACATGAATTACTCACCAAGGAGTTTTGATCTTCACAATCTATGGCAAATTCTTGAGTTATCTTCAAGACTTTCAAAGTTCAAGGGCAAAACTTGCACAATTCTTCTCTCTCTCTCTCTATAGCCGGCCTTCACACCCTCTCCATGCCTATCTCAGATTTTTGAGCTCAAAAAGGAGCAAAGAGAGTGTACATGGCCATATAAAAAGTCCTACTAATGCTTATTTAATAATATTAAATAGTTGGGCTTTCACCAATTTAATCAACTTAATTTGATCCAAATCAATTTTCAATTAAATTTCACCGTAGGCTCTAAAAATTATGCCAATCACAATGGCGCAATCAATTTCGGGTTCTGTGGCCGATAAGGCCTTCAATTTAAATTCCAAAGCAGATAATCAAACAGATATTCCTACGGTAAACAGATAGAAATTCAAAACCACATATTTCACATAATGGCCCACAAAATCATATCAAAACACATAATCACATTCGTATTAAGGACCAATTAACATACTACAGAACAGGGGTATCACAGTCTCCCCCCCCCCTTTAGGAAGTTTGGTCGTCCAAACTTAATTTACCTTCGTCGGGAAACAAATGTGGATGGCGTAGTCGCATTTCCTCCTCTTTTTCCCATGTAGCATCCGTCCCATAATGTTCCTTCCATTCCACTTTCACCATTGGGATGGACTTGCTTCTCAATTGTTTCACTTGCCGGTCAACAATTCATTCTGGCCATTTAGTGTATTCCATATTTTCATCTATAGCTACCCGGTAATAATCAATCACATGAAACAGGTCTCGAAGGTAACCCCTCAACATCGACACATGAAACACATTATGGATTTGTTCAAATCCCGGTGGCAAAGCAATTCTATAAGCAACTGGACCAAGCCTTTCCAAAATCTGAAACGGCCCAATGTAACGGGGCGACAATTTGCCCTTCTTTCCAAACCTGACTTGGCCTTTCATTGGGGACACACGGATGAACACATGGTCACTGACCTCATACTTAAGAGGCCTTCTTCGAACGTCTGCATAGTTCTTCTGTCGGTCTTGAGCTGTTTTGAGCCTTTGCCGAATGGTTTTGATTTTCTCAGAAGTATCTTGCATAATTTTAGGCCCAAGTAAAGCTTTATCCCCGACCTCTGTCCAACAACTTGGTGATCTACACCTTCTACCATACAAAGCCTCGTATGTTGCCATACCGATGCTGGAGTGGAAGCTGTTATTATATGCAAATTCTGCAAGTGGCAAATAATCTTCCCAACTCCCCTGAAAATCCTTTTTGGGTGAATAAGAAATAAATAAAACAGAAAGATTTACACGATTACAAGGGGCATACCCCAGGCCCTACCAACAAAACAAAGCACAAACCTCGGCACAGATCACCGAAGCCCAGCAACGACACAAGACAGCAAAATAACTATACAAAGCCGAGAGAAACTACATCCGAAGCTCGAGGAAGCAATTGGAGGATACTAGCCAATCGGTCTGTACAAGGCCATGTCCTGTAATGGATAGGGTCTTTGTACAAGATAAATAACCAGCAGCCAACACTAAACCATACAAGCCGAGAGTGCACAGCAGCAATGGATCCTTCCTACACAACCCGCAGGAATAGGCACCTGTAACATTAACGTACAAAAATAAAATCCCAAAGAGAACCTTATGGGAGAACCAAAACAAACCCATTTTATCATTTTTGCTTGAATGCCTATAGCACAACACAACGAAATGCACAAAAGTCCTCCTACACAGCCCGTAGGGGTAGGCGAAATTACACAATAAAATTATGTACAAACAATAAGAAAGACAACTGATTAACTCTTTTTTTTTTGGGTGAATAAGAAATAAAATAAAACAGAAAGATTTACAAGATTACAAGGGGCATACCCCAGGCCCTACCAAACAACACAACAAACCTCGGCCCATTACACCGAAGCCCAGCACCAAAACTAAACAGAAAACAAACTATACAACACCAAGAGAGACAACATTGAAATCTCGAAACGGCAATGGGAGGTGGCTACTTAGCCGATTTGTACAAAGACCGTGTCCTGTAATAGATATGGGCATTGTACAAACCAAACTGCCAGCAACCCACACCGAACCATCCAAGCCAAGATTGCCCAACAAAATTAGGTCCTTCCTACGCTTACAGAACCACATAACAAAACACACACAAGTCCTACTACACAGCCCGTAGAGGTAGGCCAAAATACCCAAGAAAATTATGTACAAATAATAAAGAAGACAATTGATTGACACTCTCATGCCAGGCGCTAAGAGCAGCCATCACCACGAAACATATACACTCTTCCAACAGCCTCCTTGCAGCCATTGACTCGTAACATTTCCAGCGTGAAAGAACCTTGCAAAGGTGACGCAGCTTGCATCCACACCCGCACCTCCACACTGAAATCGGATAACCCCATAGCGAAAAGACCTTGCCAAGATGATACAGAGTACAGCCATCCACACACCACCACGCTGAAATGGAATCACCATCGTCACATATACACACACTTCACGCAGCAACCTGAAGCCCTCATAGGAAGCAGCAAAATATACCTCCCAGCCGTACCCAATACCTGTAACACAGAATAGAAGGGAGTTCCCGTAACAATGTAATGAATCATAGAGAAGAAGAAATAATAAACACTCAGTATAGGGCCTCCCCACACTCGGCCCACAGTAACGGAGAACACTCCACTCAATATAAAGTCTCTCATCACTCGGCCCACACTTCACAAATTCACTCATACCAGCCAGCGGAACTGTGTACTTGAGAGCACCATTCACCTGCACAAAGTATATATAATATATAGTAAAGGTTAGAATAAAACATATATACTTCCTCCCCCCACTCAACCCACATAAGCTGTAGCAAATATACTGGCTCACATCACTCAACCCTCCCTTCATGTTCTCCAGATTTTGTAAAACTGTGGGATCCATGACAAACTGATAGAATCTGCAAAACAACAACCTCATTAGAAAAACCCCTCAGTATCTTCTCACCATCACTCAACCCTCAATGTAGGTAAACTCACACCACTCAACCTCCTCTCAGCAGCAGCAACTTGGGATTGCAACAAGATTTTAGGAGGCAAGTTCCATTGTCTCAGGTACCAATTGTCACCTGCTGCTAACTGCTGATTAACTCTCTCATGTAGCACAACAAAGCGCTTGAGGCAGCCATCACCACGATACATATACACTCTTCCAACTGCCTCCTAAATCTGCGCAGCAAGCAGCCACCAATCCCTCCACACCATAATGTATACCTGTTCAAAATGTAGTAAACTGGAATTTTCGAAACAGTATATAAAAAAACTCCACACCACCATTCAGGTTTCAGCTTAGCCTGCCCACAGAGAAGTAAAGAGTAAGTGCCAATATTACATGTGACATCATAGAGAAGAAGGAATATAATAACACTCCACACAGTATATGTTCTTATTTCACTAGGCCCACATCTCACCAACTCACTTATGATCTCAACTGGGTTGCTGTAAAAAGGAGCTTCCTTAACCTGCACATAAAAATTATAATATATAATAATAGTTAGAAATATAGTTATGAACAACCTCACATCCCTCGGCCCACAATGTAAGATTAAGATATCTTGGCTCACTTCACTCGGCCCACATAAGACATTCTCCGAACATGCAAGAGAGTAGAAAGACAGCATCGAATTGGAACAAGCATCCATAATATATATCTGCAAAAGAGTACCCAATTAGAAATCCCACAATATCTGCTCACCCTCACTCAACCCTCAATATAGGTACACTTTCCACACTCAATCTGCTCCCAGCATTGATGTCCTGGGGCTGCTTCATAATTGCTATAGGTAAATTCCATTGTGCCAAATACCATGCATCACCTGCAGAGTTAGCCAGATTATACATAGAAAGCATCCTACCTCTAACCATTTGGACAATAAGATTAGTCACAATTTCTTCTGGTTTGAACTCCTTGCTAAAAATCCTCCTATTCCTTTCTATCCAAATCTGGTAGACAGTACAGAGAAAGGATAGTTTCATAAGAGCAGACTTCAAAGTTTTACCTTTTAGTAGCAAAAATCACAGACTCCAGCCAAGATAATTGGGGCCAACTAATGTTACACTTGACCTGAATGGCTCCCTAAATCCTAGAGGAATACACACACCTGAAGAACAAATGAGAGTGATTCTCCTCAGGACCATGACAAAAAGGGCAAGTAGGGTTAGGAACAAGGCCGAACAGATGCAACCTATATCCCCCGTGTTTAATCTCTCATGAATAGCCATCCAGACCACAAAATTGACCCTAAGAATGGAAGGAGGACCCCAAACAAGATTAGCCCAAGGCACTTTGGTACCCTTATCCCTCCAACAATCCCAAGTAGATTGTATAGTAAAATTCCCATCCACAGTCAGGTTCCAAACAGGACAATCCTGGCTATCCCTACTAGGTTTAAGAGCAAGAGGAGTAGAAGAAATCCATTCCTTGATCTCCAAAGAGTTATCAATAGGCCACTTCCAATCAT
Source organism: Camellia japonica (assembly GCA_030407325.1). Lineage (NCBI taxonomy): Eukaryota > Viridiplantae > Streptophyta > Magnoliopsida > Ericales > Theaceae > Camellia > Camellia japonica. Next base: position 45,040,394 of record JAPPVO010000059.1, read on the forward strand.
TATTAGAGATGACAGCACTAACTTTGGAATTGAAAGGAAGACCCGTGTCATACAATATCCTATGCCCAAACCTATCCCATAAAGAACCCAAAGGATACTAATTGTCAAACCACAGAAACACCTTCTCCCCATTACCAATCTTAAACTTGATAAGAGGGAAGATGTTTTTTCTAAGAGACAGAATTTTCCTCCAGACCCATGAGGGGTCACTAGGCATTTTAACATGCCAAAAGCTTTTACCCTTGAGTAAGTAGGACTTAACCCACTGGCACCACATTGATCCTTTCCCTCCAGAGAACAAAAACCAAACGTGCTTAGCAACAGCCGCCCTATTCCAAACACCCATCTCTTTAAACCCTAAGCCCCCTTCACCTTTAGGCTTACAAACATTATTCCAAGCGATCTTAGCACTATGCATCTTCAACTCAACACCAGACCAAAGAAAAGATCTCAAAATGCTATCAATCTCTCTAATAACCTTTTTTGGGAGGATAAATAGGGAAGACCAATAGACTTGCATTGAAAAAAGTATAGTCTGGATAAGTTGAGCTCTACCCGCATAAGAAAGAAGTTTATTGGTCCAGCTCTTAATCCTCTTAGTGATCCTCTCAACCAGAATTTGACAATCAGTAGCCTTAAGCTTCGTGGTGATCAAAGGCACACCCAAGTATTTCACCGGAAGAGTGCCCTCAGTAAACTTAGCAATACTAAGAATGTCATTTTTAAGCTCACTGCTACACCCCGAGAAAAATATATTACTCTTGCTAGGACTAGGGGTGAGACCAGACAACAATCTAAACTCCTCTAAGCCTTGCATGATAAGGTTGACGGTGCCAGGGTCACCTTTACTGAAAATCATAAAATCATCAGCAAAGCAGAGATTGACAATCATGGTTCTTTCACACCTCCAATGAAACTTGAAAAGGGGATCACATGCTTTTTCAGCAAGAATTCTAGCTAGGATTGCCATAGCCAAAACAAATAAGTAAGGGGACATTGGATCCCCTTGTCTAAGCCCTCTAGCCCCTTTGAAAAAATACCATGAAGGCTACTAATCAAATGTTTTGAATAGTAAAAGTTCATAGAGTGCTAAGACTTTTTCGAAAATTGGTATTGCTATTACCTTGTAGGTTTCATAAGCAAACAGCTGGACTGCACTATAAGGTATGATGTGTATCACCAAAAATTGGAAAAGGAAATGTTTAGTAAGTGAAACTCGACAAAAACCTTGTACAAAATTTGGCAAAAATACTGTGAAAATACTATTAGTAAAAAAGCTTATCTATGGGAAAGTGAAAAACAAAGGATGCAAAGGACCTGTGGAAGGTTGCCTTTCCAATACCCTTTAATCCCTTCTTGCTTCCCTATCAATGTCAAAGCCTGCAATTCATGTCCAGGTAGGCACCATCACTAAATATGAAAAGTTATCACACGGTAGGAATGCTTCTAGAATAGGCAGGTACAATACCAATTGATATTGAAATGACCTCAGCAATTCAAGGAAGGTACATATAAGCAATCAGTTTATCAGAAACTATAGAAGCTAAGAAGAACCAGGGCTAAATTCTTTACTGAAAGCACAATAATAGTGTATTAGATAAATATTAGAATTCAAATGTTGATAAATTTTAGAATTCACAATTCTGTTATGTTGAGAGAAGAAGCAAACCTGATTGTATATATCATCACTATGTAAATTCTATTTGAAGGCAAATACAACATAGCACTGGGTGTGTGAGATTATTCAATCATTTGTTTGATTTGATTATTATTATTATTAGTTTACATAGTCGTAGACACCCCATTTTGACTGGCTCTAAGACTTGGACGTTTTCTTTTGAACACCCACTGATGAAAATTGAAATATGCCATTTTATGAATTTCTCAGCAGAAAAAATAAAATTGAAGCTTTAATCCCAAACCTCACCCATTTTGGCCAAATTATTTTATATCATTAATATTTTAGCTGTTGTGGGGTCATCATATGATTCCCCGTGTTAGTTTCATTGTTTGGTTGGCTTTGTTTGAGCGTCTTAACATTGGGGACAGACTCAAGCTCTTTGGCATCTCACCTACATCTAGCTGCCCTTTCTGCCATGACCCCCTTGAGAGTCATACCCACCTTTTCTTTCAGTGTCCTTTTTCAAACAAAATTTGGGTGACTATTCAGGGAAAATGCAACATTCAGTGGCCCACAATTCCTTGGCCTGGTACTGTTGAACTTGCTAATCAGGATTGTAAAGGTAAATCTTTGAGATCACTGATTATTAGATTATCCTTCCTTTGCACTGTATATCATCTTTGGCTGGCTAGAAATAACAGGATTTTCAACAAGGAACTTAAACCCGAAGAGGTTGTTATTTAGTCTATCACTCAGATGGTTAGATGCCGTATACTTTCTGTGAACGACATCCCTCGATCTGTGGGTGATAATTGGTATCTTGCTAGTTGGAATCTGCCCGACACAATCTTGAAGCCCCATGTGCCTTGCATGGGTGGGCTGCTGAGTGGTGTGAGTTCCTAAATTGAGAGTCGAGTGTTGGTGAGAAATACATTGTGTGTTTCCTAATTAGCTTTTGCATGTGCAGAGGTTGCATTGAAGAGTGGAAATTGAGGGTTAAGTGATCATAGAAATTAAATGTTATACACTGTGAATATTGTGTGTGTTGGTGGGTTGAGTGATATCAGCAATTATATGTGTATTTTGCTAACCTCAATATATATAGTACAGTTTTATATGCAGGTTAAGGAAGCAAATTTCGAGAGTAGTGAGACTCTATATTGTGGGTTGAGTGATGTGAGCCTTTATATTGTGGGCACTTTATCAAGGTTGAATCTGTTACTGTTTCTTCGATTGTCTAATTTGTTTTGTTATATCTCTCTATGCTAGCAGGAGAGTTTATTATCTGGTTTGAGGGAGCCTTCATGGTATTTCAAAGGGGCTAGAGGGCTTAGACAAGGGGATCCAATGTCCCCTTACTTATTTGTTTTGGCTATGGCAATCCTAGCTAGAATTCTTGCTGAAAAAGCATGTGATCCCCTTTTCAAGTTTCATTGGAGGTGTGAAAGAACCATGATTGTCAATCTCTGCTTTGCTGATGATTTTATGATTTTCAGTAAAGGTGACCCTGGCACCGTCAACCTTATCATGCAAGGCTTAGAGGAGTTTAGATTGTTGTCTGGTCTCACCCCTAGTCCTAGCAAGAGTAATATATTTTTCTCGGGGTGTAGCAGTGAGCTTAAAAATGACATTCTTAGTATTGCTAAGTTTACTGAGGGCACTCTTCCGGTGAAATACTTGGGTGTGCCTTTGATCACCACGAAGCTTAAGGCTACTGATTGTCAAATTCTGGTTGAGAGGAGGATCACTAAGAGGATTAAGAGCTGGACCAATAAACTTCTTTCTTATGCGGGTAGAGCTCAACTTATCCAGACTATACTTTTTTCAATGCAAGTCTATTGGTCTTCCCTATTTATCCTCCCAAAAAAGGTTATTAGAGAGATTGATAGCATTTTGAGATCTTTTCTTTGGTCTGGTGTTGAGTTGAAGATGCATAGTGCTAAGATCGCTTGGAATAATGTTTGTAAGCCTAAAGGTGAAGGGGGCTTAGGGTTTAAAGAGATGGGTGTTTGGAATAGGGCGGCTGTTGCTAAGCACGTTTGGTTTTTGTTCTCTGGAGGGAAAGGATCAATGTGGTGCCAGTGGGTTAAGTCCTACTTACTCAAGGGTAAAAGCTTTTGGCATGTTAAAATGCCTAGTGACCCCTCATGGGTCTGGAGGAAAATTCTGTCTCTTAGAAAAAACATCTTCCCTCTTATCAAGTTTAAGATTGGTAATGGGGAGAAGGTGTTTCTGTGGTTTGACAATTAGTATCCTTTGGGTTCTTTATGGGATAGGTTTGGGCATAGGATATTGTATGACACGGGTCTTCCTTTCAATTCCAAAGTTAGTGCTGTCATCTCTAATAATGATTGGAAGTGGCCTATTGATAACTCTTTGGAGATCAAGGAATGGATTTCTTCTACTCCTCTTGCTCTTAAACCTAGTAGGGATAGCCAGGATTGTCCTGTTTGGAACCTGACTGTGGATGGGAATTTTACTATACAATCTACTTGGGATTGTTGGAGGGATAAGGGTACCAAAGTGCCTTGGGCTAATCTTGTTTGGGGTCCTCCTTCCATTCTTAGGGTCAATTTTGTGGTCTGGATGGCTATTCATGAGAGATTAAACACGGGGGATATAGGTTGCATCTGTTCGGCCTTGTTCCTAACCCTACTTGCCCTTTTTGTCATGGTCCTGAGGAGAATCACTCTCATTTGTTCTTCAGGTGTGTGTATTCCTCTAGGATTTAGGGAGCCATTCAGGTCAAGTGTAACATTAGTTGGCCCCAATTATCTTGGCTGGAGTCTGTGATTTTTGCTACTAAAAGGTAAAACTTTGAAGTCTGCTCTTATGAAACTATCCTTTCTCTGTACTGTCTACCAGATTTGGATAGAAAGGAATAGGAGGATTTTTAGCAAGGAGTTCAAACCAGAAGAAATTGTGACTAATCTTATTGTCCAAATGGTTAGAGGTAGGATGCTTTCTATGTATAATCTGGCTAACTCTGCAGGTGATGCATGGTATTTGGCACAATGGAATTTACCTATAGCAATTATGAAGCAGCCCCAGGACATCAATACTGGGAGCAGATTGAGTGTGGAAAGTGTACCTATATTGAGGGTTGAGTGAGGGTGAGCAGATATTGTGGGATTTCTAATTGGGTACTCTTTTGCAGATATATATTATTGATGCTTGTTCCAATTCGATGCTGTCTTTCTACTCTCTTGCATGTTCGGAGAATGTCTTATGTGGGCCGAGTGAAGTGAGCCAAGATATCTTAATCTTACATTGTGGGCCGAGGGATGTGAGGTTGTTCATAACTATATTTCTAACTATTATTATATATTATAATTTTTATGTGCAGGTTAAGGAAGCTCCTTTTTACAGCAACCCAGTTGAGATCATAAGTGAGTTGGTGAGATGTGGGCCTAGTGAAATAAGAACATATACTGTGTGGAGTGTTATTATTAGATGTGGGTCGAGTGATGGGAGGTCTCATATACTTAGTATAATATTCCTTCTTCTCTATGATGTCACATGTAATATTGGCACTTACTCTTTACTTCTCTGTGGGCAGGCTAAGCTGAAACCTGAATGGTGGTGTGGAGTTTTTTTATATACTGTTTCGAAAATTCCAGTTTACTACATTTTGAACAGGTATACATTATGGTGTGGAGGGATTGGTGGCTGCTTGCTGCGCAGATTTAGGAGGCAGTTGGAAGAGTGTATATGTATCGTGGTGATGGCTGCCTCAAGCGCTTTGTTGTGCTACATGAGAGAGTTAATCAGCAGTTAGCAGCAGGTGACAATTGGTACCTGAGACAATGGAACTTGCCTCCTAAAATCTTGTTGCAATCCCAAGTTGCTGCTGCTGAGAGGAGGTTGAGTGGTGTGAGTTTACCTACATTGAGGGTTGAGTGATGGTGAGAAGATACTGAGGGGTTTTTCTAATGAGGTTGTTGTTTTGCAGATTCTATCAGTTTGTCATGGATCCCACAGTTTTACAAAATCTGGAGAACATGAAGGGAGGGTTGAGTGATGTGAGCCAGTATATTTGCTACAGCTTATGTGGGTTGAGTGGGGGGAGGAAGTATATATGTTTTATTCTAACCTTTACTATATATTATATATACTTTGTGCAGGTGAATGGTGCTCTCAAGTACACAGTTCCGCTGGCTGGTATGAGTGAATTTGTGAAGTGTGGGCCGAGTGATGAGAGACTTTATATTGAGTGGAGTGTTCTCCGTTACTGTGGGCCGAGTGTGGGGAGGCCCTATACTGAGTGTTTATTATTTCTTCTTCTCTATGATTCATTACATTGTTACGGGAACTCCCTTCTATTCTGTGTTACAGGTATTGGGTACGGCTGGGAGGTATATTTTGCTGCTTCCTATGAGGGCTTCAGGTTGCTGCGTGAAGTGTGTATATGTGACGATGGTGATTCCATTTCAGCGTGGTGGTGTGTGGATGGCTGTACTCTGTATCATCTTGGCAAGGTCTTTTCGCTATGGGGTTATCCGATTTCAGTGTGGAGGTGCGGGTGTGGATGCAAGCTGCGTCACCTTTGCAAGGTTCTTTCACGCTGGAAATGTTACGAGTCAATGGCTGCAAGGAGGCTGTTGGAAGAGTGTATATGTTTCGTGGTGATGGCTGCTCTTAGCGCCTGGCATGAGAGTGTCAATCAATTGTCTTCTTTATTATTTGTACATAATTTTCTTGGGTATTTTGGCCTACCTCTACGGGCTGTGTAGTAGGACTTGTGTGTGTTTTGTTATGTGGTTCTGTAAGCGTAGGAAGGACCTAATTTTGTTGGGCAATCTTGGCTTGGATGGTTCGGTGTGGGTTGCTGGCAGTTTGGTTTGTACAATGCCCATATCTATTACAGGACACGGTCTTTGTACAAATCGGCTAAGTAGCCACCTCCCATTGCCGTTTCGAGATTTCAATGTTGTCTCTCTTGGTGTTGTATAGTTTGTTTTCTGTTTAGTTTTGGTGCTGGGCTTCGGTGTAATGGGCCGAGGTTTGTTGTGTTGTTTGGTAGGGCCTGGGGTATGCCCCTTGTAATCTTGTAAATCTTTCTGTTTTATTTTATTTCTTATTCACCCAAAAAAAAAGAGTTAATCAGTTGTCTTTCTTATTGTTTGTACATAATTTTATTGTGTAATTTCGCCTACCCCTACGGGCTGTGTAGGAGGACTTTTGTGCATTTCGTTGTGTTGTGCTATAGGCATTCAAGCAAAAATGATAAAATGGGTTTGTTTTGGTTCTCCCATAAGGTTCTCTTTGGGATTTTATTTTTGTACGTTAATGTTACAGGTGCCTATTCCTGCGGGTTGTGTAGGAAGGATCCATTGCTGCTGTGCACTCTCGGCTTGTATGGTTTAGTGTTGGCTGCTGGTTATTTATCTTGTACAAAGACCCTATCCATTACAGGACATGGCCTTGTACAGACCGATTGGCTAGTATCCTCCAATTGCTTCCTCGAGCTTCGGATGTAGTTTCTCTCGGCTTTGTATAGTTATTTTGCTGTCTTGTGTCGTTGCTGGGCTTCGGTGATCTGTGCCGAGGTTTGTGCTTTGTTTTGTTGGTAGGGCCTGGGGTATGCCCCTTGTAATCGTGTAAATCTTTCTGTTTTATTTATTTCTTATTCACCCAAAAAGGATTTTCAGGGGAGTTGGGAAGATTATTTGCTACTTGCAGAATTTGCATATAATAACAGCTTCCACTCCAGCATCGGTATGGCAACATACGAGGCTTTGTATGGTAGAAGGTGTAGATCACCAAGTTGTTGGACAGAGGTCGGGGATAAAGCTTTACTTGGGCCTAAAATTATGCAAGATACTTCTGAGAAAATCAAAACCATTCGGCAAAGGCTCAAAACAGCTCAAGACCGACAGAAGAACTATGCAGACGTTCGAAGAAGGCCTCTTAAGTATGAGGTCAGTGACCATGTGTTCATCCGTGTGTCCCCAATGAAAGGCCAAGTCAGGTTTGGAAAGAAGGGCAAATTGTCGCCCCATTACATTGGGCCGTTTCAGATTTTGGAAAGGCTTGGTCCAGTTGCTTATAAAATTGCTTTGCCACCGGGATTTGAACAAATCCATAATGTGTTTCATGTGTCGATGTTGAGGGGTTACCTTCGAGACCCGTTTCATGTGATTGATTATTACCGGGTAGCTATAGATGAAAATATGGAATACACTAAATGGCCAGAATGAATTGTTGACCGGCAAGTGAAACAATTGAGAAGCAAGTCCATCCCAATGGTGAAAGTGGAATGGAAGGAACATTATGGGACGGATGCTACATGGGAAAAAGAGGAGGAAATGCGACTACGCCATCCACATTTGTTTCCCGACGAAGGTAAATTAAGTTTGGACGACCAAACTTCCTAAAGGGGGGGGGGGGGGAGACTGTGATACCCCTGTTTTGTGGTATGTTAATTGGTCCTTAATACGAATGTGATTATGTGTTTTGATATGATTTTGTGGGCCATTATGTGAAATATGTGGTTTTGAATTTCTATCTGTTTACCATAGGAATATCTGTTTGATTATCTGCTTTGGAATTTAAATTGAAGGCCTTATCGACCACAGAACCCGAAATTGATTGCGCCATTGTGATTGGCATAATTTTTAGAGCCTACGGTGAAATTTAATTGAAAATTGATTTGGATCAAATTAAGTTGATTAAATTGGTGAAAGCCCAACTATTTAATATTATTAAATAAGCATTAGTAGGACTTTTTATATGGCCATGTACACTCTCTTTGCTCCTTTTTGAGCTCAAAAATCTGAGATAGGCATGGAGAGGGTGTGAAGGCCGGCTATAGAGAGAGAGAGAGAAGAATTGTGCAAGTTTTGCTCTTGAACTTTGAAAGTCTTGAAGATAACTCAAGAATTTGCCATAGATTGTGAAGATCAAAACTCCTTGGTGAGTAATTCATGTGTTTTTAGTTATCATCTTGTGAATTCAAGTTTGAATGAGGGTCAAGAAAAATGAATTAGTTTGATTTTGTTGTATTAAAGGCCTCATGTGTGCATGCATGTATGTAATTGCTTGAAATTGCATGTTTGAGTTTAAAATACATGATCCATGTAGGATTTTGGTTAAAGCTCACGTATAATCACCAATTGTATCATCTAAATTGAAAATGGGAGCAATACATCACATGCATGTACAATTTATGAAGATAAGAGCTTTGAATGCATGAATGTGTATATTGGAATTGAGTTTGGTGTCGATTTGGGGCATGCATGTGTTTGATTCATGAAATTGAGCTCCATGATGATGTGTTTTAGTGTTTATACCATGTTAGTACAAGAATATGTGAGGTTGGAGCCATAAAATGCGAGAAATGTTGGTTTGAATGTTGAGAGGGAGCTCAAGAACACATTCTGGATTTTCTAGAATTTTGAGGTCCGCTCGAGCGGGAGAATCTCCGCTCGAGCGTAAATTATGTGCTCCCAGTACTTTTTGCAGACTTGGTGTCCGCTCGAGCGGGGTATTTCACGCTCGAGCGGGGAGCTTTGTAGACAGGCCTTCCGCTCGAGCGCCCTATTTCACGCTCGAGCTTATTTTTCATGCAACCAGTACTTTTGCAGGCCTTAAGGGTCCGCTCGAGCGGGGGAGTCCACGCTCGAGCGGGGACCCTGTTTTCTGAAATTTTGTTTTCGCATTCTGTGTTTCGTTTTCCGTTCTCTTTCACTTGAAAGCACTCTTAGGCATGTGTTAAACATTGTAAATGAGTTAAAGAGATAAGAATAAAGCCTAAAGAGGAAAATGTGAATTTAGAACGGATTGAATTGTTAGTGACCCTTTTGTGTTCATGGAATGTGTAGGGTCGAGCTCCAGGGCAAATCCACAAGCCGATCACTGTGAATAATATCTCAAGATATCTGAAACATGTTGTTGTCCAATTGCTTATGTAATTTTTGAAAGTTCATTAATTTGAATGGTGGACAACGATTGACATAAATGATTGGGCCGAAGGTTGATTGACATAAATGATTGGGCCAAAGGCCGATTGATATAAATGTGGGCCGAAGGCCGAATGACATGAATGATTGGGCCTGAAGGCCGATTGACATGAATGACTGGCCGAAGGCCGATTGAAATAGAGATTGGGCCGAAGGCGATTGAAATAGACGATTGGGCCAAAGGCCGTCTGCGTAACTGTTTCAATGATTACTTATGTATCTTCTTTAATTGATATTATTCACTTGGGCATTCGCTCACCTTATTCATGTACATGTAGGTGAGCTCAAAGGACGTCCAAAACAGCCCCGGTGAAATTGTGAGAAACAATGTAGAGTTTTGAAGGAGTATGCCCAAACATCTCACGCACGAGGCTGTCTTCTGCCCTTTTGTCCTCTGTTTATAGTTTTGTTTTGTTGGCGAAAACATCGGACCATCTTTTGTATATAAGTCTTGGGTTTGACTGACTTAAATTTGTATGAGATCCTGTATGACAGTGTTTTGTGCTAATACATATTTGATGTGAGTTATTAACATATAAATGTTTGGAATGTTGTGGTGTGCACTTAAGCATCAGCTCTATGGACAAAGTTTTAAATTTGCTTCCGTTTGGCCCCCATCAACTCTGTTAAAATACGTTTGGTTCGGTCTGAGGCTGTAGGTAGTCTCATGATTACTGGCCGTTGTGTCCTTAACCCACGGGGGTCGGGTTCGGGTCATGACACAAAATCTCCCTCTTTCCAAATATCAACCCAAACACCAAAATCAACTATTTTGGCACAACATATCCTTGTATTCAAACCTCAAACGCACTTATGCCAATTTTATCAAAAGTCGTTCTTTCATTTCACAACCAAATCTCATCATCTATACACAATATAGCAAATAACTAAGTTAAAAACCATATTAGAGTGTAGAAATTCCCTAGCTCAAGACGAGAATATGAGCAAAGCAAGGTTGAACTCCAAAAATGACGAAACCCACTTTTACTTAGATCAATACGAAGCTCTTGAAGCCCTCTACCTTATTCTCAAAGACACTAGGGTCAAGAACTCAATGGATTTAGATGAAATCTTAGAGAGAAGGTGAGTTTCTAGAGAGAGAGAGCTGAAAATGATTTGAAATGTCACTTTCACAATCTGATAAAGCGCGGTTTGCTCGAGCGGAAAGTTTGATGCTCTAGTGTCAGACACATAAATTTCACCCGCTCGAGCGCGATAAAGACCGCTCGAGCGCCAAGACATAATAGCAAGGCACTACCCGCTTGAGCGCAATGATATCTGCTCGAGCGTAGAATACACTCGTCTAGTATTTTACAGATTTCAGACAGTCGCACGAGCGCCAGAGGGGCCGCTCGAGCTCAGACTCGCTCAAGCGTAATAAACTCCACTCGAGCGTGAAAACACTTCTGCAGTATTTTTTTTTTTTTTTGCAGACGCACAAGGTACTAAAGGATTGCAAACCCCGCTCGAGTGCAAGAGGACCCGCTCGAGCGGAAGACCTAAATTCTGGGCAACAAGGTTCTAGACCAATTAGCAACCAACCTGTTCCAAACATGCCCAAGATATTCAAAAATTCAAATACAAGGAATTAAAGGATGGAAACAAGATATAGATAATAACATTCAACCACAAAACCCGAGTCTGGAACACCACAAGAGACGGGTCAAAAGCAGGGGTCGCTATGCACAGGAAATAGATTGGAACTAATTACAAGACTGCTTGCCCATCCAATATTCCATCTTTGTTGGAACTTTGGATTTTGTAATGGAACTGGCGAACGAATTCTTTCATATGGAATTGTGGGATAGTAGAAAAATAGCTTCTTAAAGCTAAAGCATTGTTTTTTTTTTTTTTTTTTTTTTTGGGGGGGAATTAAGCATAGAAATAAAAGACAGAGAATACACAACAATGCAAGGGGCATGACCCCAGAGCCTATCGAAACTATACATCAACAAAGGACACAAGAAAATATAAAACGGACAGCAACATTGCAGATCCGGCTCGAATGAACAAACCTGGAAAAGCAAGAAAACTAAGAGAATAAAATAAACAAATAAAAAAGTAAGAAAACACCAAATAAAGCTAAAGCATTTATAGGTTCTGGGGTAGAAAACGTTGATAGAAAGAGTAATGTTTGTAAGGGATTTGAAGCAACTTGCAGGAGAGTAGGACAGTCATCTTTTCACGTGCATTTAGCATGGAAGGAACCCTCTGAGGTTCACATTTTCAAACTCCTATGAGGTTTAGTATCCGAAACTTCAAACAATCCAATATTTCTTTATAATGATATAATACCTATTTTACCCCATCAGATGGCTGGTTGTATTGAAAAATCCCAGACTAAAAATCCATACTAGTAAGTAAGTTCTGTCACAAAATTCCTTCAATATTTTAAATTTCATAGAGACCAAATAGGCTCGAAAAAGCACGGGAGACATCATGAACACTTCGAAAGGAACAAATGTAAACTAAGTTCAAAAATGCACGGGACTTCCGGTTTGAAAACTAAGTTGAAAAAGACACTTTTTTCACACTTAAGCTAAAAAAATAGGCCATCAGGGGCCAAAATCGTGCAACAGCCACGAGACGGCTCGGGGAACACCTCAAACACCTCGGGAGAGACCAATGTAAGTTGTGGAAACTTACGGAACTAGCACGGGACTCCCGGTTTGAAAACTAAGTCCAAAAATGCATTTTTTTCATAGTTAAGCTTGAAAATAGGCCATCGGAGGCTAAAATCATGTAACAACCATGAGACAGCCCAGGGAACACCTCAAACACCTTTAGAGGGACCAATGTAAGTTGTGGAAACTTACGGAACTAGCACGGGACTCCCGGTTTGAAAACTAAGTCCAAAAATGCACTTTTTACACTTAAACTTGAAAATAGGCCATCGGAGGCTAAAATCATGTAACAGCCATGAGACGGCCCAGGGAACACCTCAAACACCTCGGGAGGGACCAATGTAAGTTGTGGAAACTTACAAAACTAGCACGGGACTCCCGGTTTGAAAACTAAGTCTAAAAATGCACTTTTTCACACTTAAGCTTGAAAATAGGCATCGGAGGCCAAAATCGTGTAATAACCACGAGACGGTTGGGAACACTTCAAACACCTTGGGAGGGACCAATGTAAGTTGTAAAAACTTACGAAACTAACACGGGACTCCCGGTTTAAAAACTTAGTCCAAAAATGCACCTTTTCATACTTAAGCTTGAAATAGGCCATCAGAGACAAAATCGTGTAACAGTCATGAGAAAGCCCGGGCAACACCTCAAACACCTCGGGAGGGACCAACGTAAGTTGTGAAAACTTACGAAACTAGCACAAGATTTCCAGTTTGAAAACTAAGTCGAAAAAAGGCACTTTTTTCACACTTAAGCTTGAAAATAGGCCATCGTGGGCCAAAATCGTGCAATAGCCACAAGACGGCCTGGGAAATACCTCAAACAGCTCGGGAGGGACCAACATAAGTTGTGAAAACTTATGGAACTAGCACGGGACTTGCGGTTTGGAAACTAAGTCGAAAAATGCACTTTTTTCACACTTTAAGCTTGAAAATAGGCCATCAGGGGCCAAAATCGTGCAACAGCCACGAGACGGCCCATGGAACACCTCAAACACCCTCGAGAGGGACCAACGTAAGTTTTGAAAACTTACGGAGCTAGCACGGGACTTCCGGTTTGAAAACTAAGTCGAAAAAGTCACTTTTTCACACTAAAGCTTGAAAATAGGCCATTCGGGGGCCAAAATTGTGTAACAGCCACGAAGACGGCCCGGGGAACACCTCAAACAACCTCAGGAGAGACCAATGTAGGTTGTGGAAACTTAAACGGAATTAGCATGGGACTCCCGGTTTGAAAAACTAAGTCCAAAAATGCACTTTTTCACACTTAAACTTGAAAA